>CM029655.1:39911595-40201356 GCA_017311315.1 Dendrocalamus latiflorus
GGAATCCACCATGAACCAAGATCCATGAAATGAACACCTGTGAACTAACCATTCACTTCCCAACTTAACCCAACCAGGTTTTTATGAAAACTCTACCCCTCGTGTGAAATCACCGAGCATTGTCCATGACCGAGGACACGGCTATTCGAATAGTTTTACACTCTGCAGAGGTTGCACAACTTTTCCCACAAGAGATAAGTCATCTTAATAGCCAGCATGCTTCCTTAGGCATGAGACCCAGATAAATTATCAGAAAGCCTTTACCTCACTCCAGTCTAGTTAGACATCACCCGCTAAGGTTTCACTGCTGAAGGGTTAACCACCACAGTCAGAAACCCCCTCTTGCGCCGTATGAGGACAGTAACCCTGTTCCTCACTGTGAGCAAACTAGTACCCCTGGTACTCACTTACCAATGATGATATCTGAACTAAACCTTTGCATGTTAACCAGCTAGGTCTATCCCATACTAGACATGTGGTTGTGCGGTAAGACTCAGATAAATGGCGCACAAAGTTAAGTCCTTAAATATTTCCCAAGCGAAACATCCACATCCCTGAAGTGTTAACCGCACTTCTCCCCTTTACTGCACGATCATTCGCCCGAGTAAAAACCATTTGGTATAACCAACACCAATGACACTACCCATGTCATGGCACACAAATTTTTATAACTATGGTTGACCACCACTTTCAAGTGTATCATTAAGTCAAGATTAATTAACCACATGTGATGATAGACCCAACGTGCTAGTGATAGGCATGGCTAAGCAAATTAAGCGTACAACCCATGTGACAACTAATATTGCATTACTAAGTAATTCCCCATCCTATGGTGACAATAGAATCATGGTATTCAAATTATCAAGGAGGAAATAATCAATTAGGTCATTAACTACCGATACAAGGGTTTTATAATAAAATAGCAATGCATGATAATATAAAACAAAGTAATACATAATAGATTTGAAAACTGGGTTCAACATGATCAAAGGACACGACTTGCCTTGGCCTTGCTCAGTTAGGAATTCTTGATCTTCGGATCCGGCTTCAGCTCCTTCGAAAGCGTGATCTAACGAGAGAGGAAGCGAAACGAAACACAAAACAAATTCAAATAAAACTCAAATAAACTCCAAAAACTGTAAAACTAGAACCAAAAGATAGAGCTCAATTTTAGATGAATTTAGGAAAAAGAATCGGGTCAATCGGAGTTCGGACGAAGGAGAACGAGCTATCTAAAGTTTGCCGGGGTGAGAAAATGCTGGAAATTCATAGATGTTACTGTTCACCCGAGAGCAATTTTTGGAAAAGAGGCTAGCGCTGGCAAGAGGAGGCATGGGAGGTGAATCTAACTAGTAAAATGGGTTGTTAGGGACCTAAGGCACATATAGGAAGCGACGGCACGCCAAACGGAGCACGGTGACGGCACGGGCGGCTACAACGATATGGGTAGGAGAGAGGAATAAAACCCGGGCATGGAACGTGGAGAAGTAGGGTGAGCACTTGCTAGAACATGGCTTGGCGAAGCTAGAAAAATTGTCGGCTCGGTCAGAAACCCACCGGAGATGGCACAATCGACGTTTGAACGACATCGGGAAAGAAAAAGGAAAAACTTAATATCTTAGTGCTCGGTGAACGAAATCTAAAACCACTTGGAGGGTAGCTACCTGGGATGGTTTGGCACGATATGACGTGAACGGATTGGTGAAAACACCACTGGATAGATGGGGAACACGAGATGCCATTGGCGGCCATGGCGAGGTTCGGAAGTGAAAATTTGTGGAGGCCTTTTGGGGAAAAGGAAGTGAGCACGGCATAGAACGCGGCGAGACAAGTCTAAGAAAAATTACGGCAAGGGCTAAAGCTTACCGGAGGCGACGAATCGACGTCGGGAAGCGCTCTTGACCTAGATTGGGGAAAACTCGATTCCGGGAGATTGGCTGCACCAAAACCAAATTAACTTGGCAAGAAGGTAGATGGCACATGATGGCACAATGTGACACGAAAGGATCACGGAGGAACTCACCGAATAGCTCGAGACTGTTAGTGATATGCCCTAGAGGCAACATGAAGATGTTATATATCACATACTATGTTTATGATGCATTACTTTGTTCCTTGAAATACACATTATCATTATTGATCAATGAGTATGTGACTTATTCATGAGACTCTTAATGTTAAGATGTTGCTATTTCTAAATGATCCCTGATCATATATCATATGAGGAACAAATATGATTCAAAGATCAGCATATGTATTGATTGATGATCATGTCTCATGGATCATGGTATGGTGATACCAAATCAATAATATGGACATGTGTTAGTGAACATATGTTGGATAGATCCGCCATGAGACACTGCAGAGATTCCATGTGTCATCAGTTGGTCTCAAGTAGTGTTTATGTAGAATCCTTAGACTTGAGATCACCATGGTTCCCAACATGCGTAGTAGCTTATTTTGGAACTACTAAACACTACTCCGTAACTGGGTAGTCATAAAAGTAGTCTTCGGGTTTGCTGTGAAACATGTAGTGGGATGTGAATGATCAAGATAGAATTTGCCCCTCCTTATGGGAGAGATATCTCTGGGCCCCTCGATGTAATGGATTATGAAAGTGCATGGCCATGCCAAGGTGATTGAGGAGTCAATCACAAGTTTATAATCCATCACGGAATCGAGAGAGTGATTGAGCTATTAAGAGGATGACACAGGTCTCGCCTTGAGCTCAATCTATATCGTGAGGCAAAGGGATTCGTACATGAGAACATTACAGGTTCAGCTGATATGATCTTTACGTATACTTTGGGGTTAATATGTCTTACTAGAGGCCGCTATTAACAGGGTGACCGGAAAGGCATTTCCGGGTCGCGAACAAGTATACGTGAACCTACAGGGTCACACACTTAACGGGTTGGAACACTAATTCGAATATGATTCGGATGTGGGCTCAATTCGGATAGAGATCCGAATAGACTCCTATTGGGCTTCGGTCTACAAGGCCCAAGTGAGGAGGTCTATATATATATGGTGGCTAGGGGCTGAGGGGTACGTGCTTCTGTTTTCTCCCGAGCCAAACCCTAGCCGCCACCTCCCGAGCCAAACCCTAGCCGCTCACGAGTGCTAGTACACTCGCGATCGGCGTTCCAACCCCGAACGTGTGGATACCGGTGGAGGCGCTGCTCGTTGCGGCGTTGATCGGCATCAACAACCTACAGATTGGATCTGCTCATGGCGTGGTTGATCGCGTGGAGGAGACGATCTGTTCGGGACGATCGGCTACTTCCACTACTACCTCGATGCGTGTGGTTGGATCGGCTTCTCCAACTCGTCTTCTGCTGCGCTGCGCGTCTAGTGGTAACGATCCATGATCCCTCCTTAAGCATGATGTCCTTGTGTGCGCGGTAGAAAAGTCTTATTTTCTGCTTCCGTAGCATACGCGTATTCCTTCAGTGGTATCAGAGCCATCTTGCTTAGTTTGCGATCTGGAACAGCGCATATGTTGATATGCGGTAGTAGTAGATTGGATCTATTACAGTCTAGATCAGTCGGTTCATGTGATGAATCGGTGGTAGCACGGGTTGATGAGATCAATCGGTGAATAGGGGTTAGATGAGGCGCAGATTGTATCACTACTAGTGCCCTAGAGATTGTCTCGGATCGGCATAAGGTGGTTATGTCGAATACTAGTAGGATATGAATCTGATAGCCTCGGGCCAATGGAACTACTAGTGCCCTAGAGATTATCTCGGATCAGCATAAGGTGGTTATGTTGAATACTAGTAGGATATGAATCTTATGGCCTCGGGCCAATGGAACTACTAGTGTCCTTGAGAATGTCTCGGATCGGCATAAGGTGGTTATGTCGAATACTAGTAGGTTATGGATCTGATGGCCTCGGCCCAGTGGAAAAACTAGCGTCCTAGAGAATGTCTCGGATTGGCATAAGGTGGTTGTGCCGAATAGTTTTTCCATTGCGATTTCATAGATTGGATCTGTAAATTTCGTAGGGTGTGCGTACCCCCCTTGTATAGCGTCATGGGTTCACATCGTTAGGTAGAATGCGATTCTACGTCTAACTTGTTTTTGCAGGGAATGGTGTGAATAGTATGGCCCTATAGTTTATTGGAATGTATGAGGTGTATGTGATGCATGTAACATTCGTTCATGGTCTGCGTGTCATGATTATTTCAGCTATTGTTAGCTGTCTATATTGTATTTAACGACCTGCGTGTCGACCTTAACGCTTGAATCTATCTTTGTAATCTTCAATTTCTAGCTATTATAGGTAGTAGCCTAGTTTTGATGTTACAAGCTTTGAAGCATGGTGGCCCTAAAGAAGTGATGTGGAGGATGGAGATCGTCTACACCTACATGGAGATGGATATCATCTTTGGGCCATACTATTTCACAGTTAAATGTGTTTATTTGTGATGTTATCTATCTTATTCTTATGCAATGATATTTGTGATATGTTGCTTTGGTAGGATAGAGTCCCTCATAAAATTAGGTGTTTATGCCCTTCCATATGTTGCACCAAAAGATAATGATCACTGTATGGTAGGTCTACCAAAGTAGAGTGCCATCGGTTATCATCATTATTTGGGGTAGATGTCGGACATCTACATGCGGAAGCATTTGGTTTACTTAACAAGGTTATCAAAACAGTTTTGGACCTTGGGGCGTAGGTTGGGGCCGGGGCATACTGATGTCACCCAACAAGCAAGAGTCACATAGGGATGTGATTAGCAAGGTGTTGCTTATCCATGTCACTAGTTTTCTAGCCGTGATGCCAAAGCTCACTAGGAATTAGTTAAATGAGGATCTTGACCCACTATGTAACTTAGAGGGAGTTTTGTTGCAAAACACATAGTGGGAGTCTTTTGTTCAACAGTTTAATAAAAGATGAACATAAACATAGTGCTAAACTTTGCATATTCTTGTGTTGTAGATCATGTCAGCTAACGCCGCATCCAGCACTTTTAATTTGCGATCTATTCTTGAGAAAGAAAAACTCAATGGAACAAACTTTATGGATTGGTATCGCAACTTGAGAATTGTTCTCAAGCAAGAGCGCAAGGAGTATGTCCTTGAGTCTCCTTACTCCGATGACTTGCCTGATAATGCTACTGCGGCTGCACGGAGAACTTATGAGAAGCAAACGAATGATTACCTTGATGTGAGCTGTCTCATGCTTGCCACAATGTCCTCTGAGCTTCAGAAGCAATATGAGAACACAGATGCCTACAATATCATTGTGGGGTTGCGTGGTATGTTTGAGAACAAAGCAAGGGCTGAGAGGTTCAACACTTCAAAGTCCTTGTTTGCGTGCAGGCTTGCAGAAGGGAATCCCGTCAGCCCTCATGTGATTAAGATGATTGGCTACATTGAGAGTCTGGAAAAGCTTGGTTTTCCCCTTAGCCAAGAGTTGGCTACTGATGTGATTCTCCAGTCGCTCCCCCCAAGCTTTGAGCCATTCATACTGAACTATCACATGAACAACAAGGACAAGACCTTGGCTGAGTTGCATGGGATGCTAAAAGCTGCCGAGGAAAGCATTAAGAAAAGCACCAATCATGTGATGATGATGCAGAAAGGCAAGGGCAAGCCCAATATCAAGAAAGGCGCGGTCAAAAGAAAGTTAGCTCCCGATGAAATCGCGAGCAGTTCTAAGACCAAGCAAGTCAAGAAGGGCCCTGCTCCTGATGTAGATTGTTACTACTGTAAGAAATCAGGACATTGGAAAAGGAACTGCCCAAAGTACTTGGAGGATCTTGAGAAGAAGAAGGGAAGTACGACTTCCACTCCAGGTATAAATGTTATAGAAATCAATCTTGCTACTTCATCCACTGATTCTTGGGTATTTGATACCAGATCGGTTTCTCACATTTGCAAATCGTTGCAGAGGCTAAGAAGAAGTAGAAGTTTGAGGAGGAGCGAAGTGGATCTTCGCGTTGGCAATGGAGCAAAAGTTGCTGCGGTTGCTGTTGGCACCATGCCATTATCTTTACCTTCAGGATTAGTTTTGGAATTGAATAATTGTTATTGTGTTCCATCTCTTTCCAAGAACATTATTTCTGCTTCATGTTTGCAAGCAGAAGGTTATGACTTTAGATCTGTGGACAATGGTTGTTCTCTTTATTTCAAAGATATGTTCTATTGTCATACTCCATTGGTGAATGGGTTATATGTTCTTAATCTTGAAGGGTCGCCGGTCTATAACATTAATGCAAAGAGGCAACGTCCGAATGATTTGAATCCCACGTTTATTTGGCACTGTCGCTTAGGCCACATAAATGAGAAACGCATGGAGAAGCTCCATAGAGATGGTATTCTACACTCATTTGATTTTGAATCATTTGAGACATGCGAATCTTGTTTACTTGGCAAGATGACAAAGGCACCTTTCACAGGTCAAGGTGAACGGGCAAGTGACTTATTGGCACTCGTACATTCTGATGTATGTGGACCAATGAGCTCAACAGCCAGAGGTGGTTTTTAGTACTTCATAACTTTTACTGATGACTTTAGTAGATATGGGTATATCTACCTGATGAAGCATAAGTCTGAATCCTTTGTAAAGTTCAAAGAATTCCAAAATGAAGTGCAAAATCATTTAGGCAAGACAATCAAGTTTCTACGATCTGATCGTGGAGGCGAGTATTTGAGCCATGAGTTTGGAAATCATTTGAAGGATTGTGGAATTGTTCCACAGTTGACTCCGCTAGGAACACCTCAATGGAATGGGGTATCTGAACGGAGAAATCGCACCTTATTAGATATGGTGCGCTCCATGATGAGCCAAAGTGATCTTCCGTTGTCTTTTTGGGGGTATGCTCTTGAAACAGCCGCTTTCACACTAAACAGGGTTCCATCAAAATCAGTAGAAAAGTCCCATATGAGATGTGGACAGGACAACGTCCTAGCTTGTCTTTTCTTAAGATTTGGGGATGTGAGGCTTATGTAAAACGTTTACAATCTGATAAGCTCACTCCTAAGTCTGATAAATGCTTCTTTATCGGGTATCCTAAGGAAACAAAAGGATATTACTTCTATAATCGAGAAGAAGGCAAAGTGTTTGTCGCCGGGCATGGTGTCTTCTTAGAGAAAGAGTTTCTCTCAAGAAGGGATAGTGGGAGCACGGTGCAACTTGAGGAAATTCGAGAAACACCTGAAAACGTTTCAGCTCCTA
This sequence comes from Dendrocalamus latiflorus, assembly GCA_017311315.1. Lineage (NCBI taxonomy): Eukaryota > Viridiplantae > Streptophyta > Magnoliopsida > Poales > Poaceae > Dendrocalamus > Dendrocalamus latiflorus. The sequence continues at coordinate 39,918,788 of CM029655.1, forward strand.
CAGAACCACAACAGGATGAACAAACTGTTGAAGAACCTGTTGTGGACACACCGGCACCACGTAGGTCAGAGAGGTCACGTCGTGCACCTGAGAGGTACATGTTCTTGACTACTCAACAACGGGACATATTGTTGTTAGACAACGATGAGCCTAAGACCTATGAAGAAGTGATGGTGGGACCAGACTCTGAGAAATGGCTTGAAGCCATGAGATCCGAAATTGAATCCATGCACAGTAATCAAGTTTGTAACTTGGTTGATCCTCCTGATGGTGTTAAAACCATTGAGTGCAAATGGGTTTTCAAGAAAAAGATAGACATAGATGGAAATGTTCACATCTATAAAGCGCGATTGGTGGCCAAAGGTTTCAAACAAATTCAAGGTGTTGATTATGATGAAACTTTTTCGCCCGTCGCAATGCTAAAGTCTATTCGGATCATTCTAGCGATTGCTGCATATTTCGACTATGAAATATGGCAAATGGATGTCAAAACAGCTTTCCTTAATGGAAATCTGAGTGAGGATGTGTACATGACACAGCCCACGGGTTTTGTCGATCCGCAATCAGTTGGAAAGATATGCAAGCTGCAAAGATCCATTTATGGATTAAAGCAGGCATCTCGGAGTTGGAACATTCATTTTGATGAAGTAATCAAAGGGTTTGGTTTCATCAAGAACGAAGAAGAGCCTTGTGTTTACAAAAAGGCTAGTGGGAGCGCACTCGTATTTCTGGTCTTATATGTGGATGACATATTATTGATCGAAAATGACATTCCTATGCTCGAATCTGTTAAGTCTTCATTGAAAAATAGTTTCTCTATGAAAGACTTAGGAGAGGCGGCATATATTCTGGGCATCAAGATCTATAGGGATAGATCAAAAAGGCTAATTGGATTAAGCCAAGATACGTACATTGACAAGGTGTTGAAAAGGTTCAACATGCAGGATTCCAAGAAAGGCTTTCTACCTATGTCACATGGTATAAATCTTAGCAAGAATCAGTGTCCTAGTACACCTGATGAGCGGGATAAAATGAATGCGATTGCATATGCTTCGGCTATTGGGTCCATTATGTATGCCATGCTTTGTACACGTCCAGATGTCTCGTATGCTTTAAGTGCTACAAGTAGATACCAGTCAGATCCAGGTGAAAGTCACTGGATTGCCGTAAAGAACATCTTGAAGTACTTGAGAAGAACTAAAGATGTGTTCCTCGTCTATGGGGGTGAGGAAGAGCTCGTTGTAAATGGTTACACCGATGCTAGCTTCCAAACTGACAAAGATGATTTTAGATCGCAATCTGGATTTGTGTTCTGCCTGAATGGCGGTGCGGTGAGCTGGAAGAGTTCCAAGCAGGAGACGGTTGCTGATTCTACAACAGAAGCCGAGTACATAGCAGCTTCTGAAGCTGCTAAAGAGGCTGTTTGGATCAAGAAATTTGTTTCTGAGCTTGGTGTGGTGGCTAGTGCGTCCAGCCCAATGGACCTCTACTGTGACAATAGTGGGGCCATTGCGCAAGCCAAGAAGCCTAGATCGCACCAGAAGTCCAAGCACATTTTACGGTGATTTCATCTCATCCGCGAGATAGTGGAGAGAGGCGATGTGAAGATATGCAAAGTACAAACGGATTTGAACATTGCAGATCCATTGACAAAACCACTTCCCCAGCCAAAGCATGAGGCTCACACTAGGGCAATGGGTATTAGATACCTACATGGTTGACTCTAGTGCAAGTGGGAGACTGTTAGTGATATGCCCTAGAGGCAACATGAAGATGTTATATATCACATACTATGTTTATGATGCATTACTTTGTTCCTTGAAATACACATTATCATTATTGATCAATGAGTATGTGACTTATTCACGAGACTCTTAATGTTAAGATGTTGCTATTTCTAAATGATCCCTGATCATATATCATATGAGGAACAAATATGATTCAAAGATCAGCATATGTATTGATTGATGATCATGTCTCATGGATCATGGTATGGTGATACCAAATCAATAATATGGACATGTGTTAGTGAACATATGTTGGATAGATCCGCCATGAGACACTGCAGAGATTCCATGTGTCATCAGTTGGTCTCAAGTAGTGTTTATGTAGAATCCTTAGAATTGAGATCACCATGGTTCCCAACATGCGTAGTAGCTTATTTTGGAACTACTAAACACTACTCCGTAACTGGGTAGTCATAAAAGTAGTCTTCGGGTTTGCTGTGAAACATGTAGTGGGATGTGAATGATCAAGATAGAATTTGCCCCTCCTTATGGGAGAGATATCTCTGGGCCCCTCGATGTAATGGATTATGAAAGTGCATGGCCATGCCAAGGTGATTGAGGAGTCAATCACAAGTTTATAATCCATCACGGAATCGAGAGAGTGATTGAGCTATTAAGAGGATGACACAGGTCTCGCCTTGAGCTCAATCTATATCGTGAGGCAAAGGGATTCGTACATGAGAACATTACAGGTTCAGCCGATATGATCTTTACGTATACTTTGGGGTTAATATGTCTTACTAGAGGCCGCTATTAACAGGGTGACCGGAAAGGTGTTTCCGGGTCGCGAACAAGTATACGTGAACCTACAGGGTCACACACTTAACGGGTTGGAACACTAATTCGAATATGATTCGGATGTGGGCTCAATTCGGATAGAGATCCGAATAGACTCCTATTGGGCCTCGCTCTACAAGGCCCAAGTGAGGAGGTCTATATATATATGGTGGCTAGGGGCTGAGGGGTACGTGCTTCTGTTTTCTCCTGAGCCAAACCCTAGCCGCCACCTCCCGAGCCAAACCCTAGCCGCTCACGAGTGCTAGTACACTCGCGATCGGCGTTCCAACCCCGAACGTGTGGATACCGATGGAGGCGCTGCTCGTTGCGGCGTTGATCGGCATCAACAACCTACAGATTGGATCTGCTCATGGCGTGGTTGATCGCGTGGAGGAGACGATCTGTTCGGGACGATCGGCTACTTCCACTACTACCTCGACGCGCGTGGTTGGATCGGCTTCTCCAACTCGTCTTCCGCTGCGCTGCGCGTCTAGTGGTAACGATCCATGATCCCTCCTTAAGCATGATGTCCTTGTGTGCGCGGTAGAAAAGTTTTGTTTTCTGCTTCCGTAGCATACGCGTATTCCTTCAGAGACACGACGAGCAAATTCGGGACCGGAGGGGCTCGGTGCCGACGGCATCCTGGGCTTTGAGGGGACTTGGCACAGCTTGGGATGGTTTTAGAGGAGCCAAGGGGTCGTATTTATAGGCTTGGAAGAGATAGAAACGGACTCCAATTTGTGGATTTTGGTTTAGAGTTTGTTTCAGAAAATTGGAGATAAAAGGCAAACAGATGAACGAAACGGAAAGAGGCCAGTTGGGATGGATTCCTTGTGTGATTTGGCACAACTTTTCTTTTGGGAGGACAATCAAATAAGGTTCGGATTGGAAGTTATGAAGAGAGAGGGAAAAGGAAGGAAACGTGTACAGACTGGAGAGATCGAGCCTCCGCTGCGCGCAGGGAAGAATACGGATGAACAGTACCGCGCAGTACTGTTTATTCTCTCTCCCAATTTTTTTTTGGAAATTTCAAATGGAGCTCAAACAATCTCCGAAAAAATCCAAAAAAAATACAGAAAAATTCCTTGTGACACAAGGAACACAAATAAAATTTTTTTGACAAATATTAATGTTTAATTTAATCATATTAAATCTTTTTAATTAATGAAAATTCCAATTAAGCTTTAATTAATTCTAGAAATATCCAAATGGTGAATTTTATTTTAAAAGCTTCAAAAAGGCTCTAAAAATCAGGATGTTACACTATGTATGCAATTGAACTCGGCCGGAGGGTAGTATCATCGATGGTTATGCAACCGAAGAGGTCATTGAGTTCTGCATCGATTACATGACTCAGGTCGAACCGCTAGGTGTGCCTCTATCTCATCATGAGGGGAGGCAAGAGGGTATCAAGGCCATCTGAAGGAAAGCGATATCTCATGATTTGGATACACGCGCTCAAGCTGATTTCACGGTCTTGCAACACATAACTGAAGTGTCCCCCATATATTGAAGAGTATAAGGACATGCTATGCCAAGAGAATCTAGGCCAGTTAAAGGTTTAGATCATGATACAGCACAACTGTCGGTTCAACAAATAGTTGAAGGTGCGATTCACTGGGCGGTTGTCAAGTGAAACACTGCAATGGTCGGCAAAAGGGCCAAAATTACAATTTTGATAGGGCAAGGATATGATATTAATGGGTACATATTTTATACAATAGATCAGGATAGAAATAGTACAGTCTAGAACTGAGGTGTTCGCATAGATGCATTTTATGATCAGTTCAGTACCACTAGCCCAAGCTCCTACTATGGGCTTGTAGAGGAGATTTCAGAGCTAGACTATATAATTTTCAAGATCGCTCTATTTCAGTGCTATTAGGCCTAATACACAGGGTGTAAATGTCGACAAGTATGGCATCACTATTGTGGATCTCGAATATGTAGGATGCAAAGATAAACCATTCATACTCGCGAGGCATTGTTCAAATTTTTTATATAACCGACCCGGTAAATAAGAAGCGCCAAATAGTTCTTCATGGAAAAAGAAGGATTATTAGAGTTGAGAATATCATGGATGAGGAAGGGTACAATTAATTTGACGAGTTGCCTCCATTTGGAAACGACATCAGGCTCGAGAAAGAATCAAGCGATAAAGCAAGCTATATAGATGTTGATCATTGTGAAGGACTTTATTCAAAAGGAAATAGCCAAGTGTATTGATCCTAAACGACGAACAACTATTTGGAAATTATTCCAATGTAATTATAAGAAACTCGGTATGTAATTACGAAATTATTCCATTGTAATCAATTCAGTATTTAAGAAATAATTACGTCTATGATTATATGTGCTTATTTTTAGAGGGCATAGCTAGCATTTCCTGAGGCTAGTCGAAAAACAAGATTTGTTGTAGCTAGAGAAGGAACTATCACAGGCAGTTAAGTAGCACAAATTGTTTGTGATATACATATCATAGACGGTTCTATAATAGAACTGTCTGTGATATGCTACCATATCACAGATAGTTCTATTAAAGAACCGTTTGTGATAGTTTTTCTATAAGTAGGGTCCCTATTAGGGTTTGCATCCTTACTTCTCACTCACACACCCCTCTGTCTCCTCGCCCCCCCCCACCGCCATTGCAGTCGCAGTAGAACCCAATGTCTCCATCCTCTCCTTCCTCACCTAATGTGGTGGCCCTATCGCCTCTCCTCCCAGCATCGCCTCTCCTCCTGACGGTGCCTCTCCTCTAGACCCCACCTCTCCTTCCCTCCTAATGCTGCCTCTCCTCCCTATCGTCTCTCCTCCTGAAGGTATGGATCTCAAATCCCACATCTTTACCTCATGTGTTATAGATTTGTCCATATCTGTTAATGTGTGTTGGAACCGAAGTTCTATGTGCTCATGAGTTTTGCCGACGATGTCTCCTTAATGTGGTCCTCATAGTCAGCCTTCTGTGTCCCCAGTGGCATGCTCTCCTTCGGCTTCCACTACGTTCTTGTCTCCCCTCCTCCAACTCTCCTCTCCTTCTTGGGTCAGTTGCTAGTTCAAGAAAAAAAGGTATGAAACACTATGAGTTGGAGCAATAGTTGTACAAGAGGAACATTACAGTACTGTACTCCTAGGCATCAAAAGGCATGAAGCAAATTAATTTGCTTCATACCCTTTCAAGCCCCAGTGTACGGTGCTTTAATGTTCGTCTTATAGTTGTTAAGAAATACGTGTCACGTCTCTCAAAATCCTAGTTGGGGAAGAAACAAATTGTGATGGTGTATGAGGATAGAAGCTGTGCTAAAAATAAAAAATAGCTAGGGACAATTTTAGAAATAAATTGTTAGAGCTGTTGTTTCTAAGTGAGATGGAGTTCTTAGAGACAACCTTGAGGAAGGGTCGTGTCATTGCTACAAGATCTATTTGGAATGGCATGTTAGTGTTCCAAAGAGACCTTATAGTAATAATATATATGCCAAAGAGACCTTCAAAGAGCATGAAGAAAATCACACACTTTAATGTGTCAGGTTCTATAGAGTAAGTCGTGGCTGTTGTCTCTTTCTTCTCATCATTTTGTGTGCTAGGTTTGGTTGCTGTCTTAGTCATAAAAGAACCTTTAGGCTACCGCGGTAGCCTAAAGGTTATTTTATGCCTAAGACAGCAACCAAGTGCAGCACATAGCATGATGAGGAGGAAGAGACTCCAGCCATGACCAACTTCATAGAACCTGAGACACTAGTGTGTGTTATTAGCTTCATACTAGAGTGTTGCTAAGAGACATTGTAGCAATAATATATGCCACTGAATATTCTTATTTCTTAATAGTTGTCATCTGTGATTCACTTTGTTATTGCTACAAGATCTATTTAGAATGGCGAATCACACACTCTAATGTGTCAAGTTCTATGAAGTAAATTATAGCTGTTATTTCTTCCTCCTCATCATGAGGTGTGTTGGGTTTGGTTGCTTTCAAATGAATGGCGTGTCAGCCCAAAGGTTTTTTACGCCTAATGCAACAACCAAGCCCAATACATAGCATAATAAGGAGGAAGAGACTTCAGGCATAACTTCATAGAACATGAGACACTTGACTGTGTGATTTAGGATGTTAGTATTGCAAAGAGATCTTGTAGCAATAATATACGTCGTCAAATGTTCTCATTTCTTAACAACTACATTAAGAACATTAAAGTATGTAAAATCAACTATGTAGCAATGTTTATATTCACAGCTCACTGTAATTAGTTTTTTCTTATAAGAGAGATGATATCCGCATAGTCATCATCGTCGTTATCGACATCATCGAATGGGTCTGACGCTCCAAAGATCAGGATAACTAAGTGTGATAGAAGAGTATCAAAAAGGCCAGTGGACTAAACGACCATCACAGATATCTCTCCAGATGGGGTCCCTACCTACGGGATACTTGAAGGCAAGTGATGTTTACCTACTAGCTATTGAGGCCCACCAATCACCGTGTTTACCTGCAAGTGACGTTTATTAGACACCACCTGCATCTTCAGCTAGCTATGCAACAACATGTTTTTTTTGCCTCTCGTAGTTCCCTAGGCAAATCGGCCAATTATACCAAGATCGCCTGAAATATGACTTGCAGGGCAATGTTGGCCAATACCTATCCGAGACTTTGGGGCAAGTTGTGGCCCATGATCATCCTATCTTCATGGAGCAGCGTTGTCGTAGCCTAGGTTTTCATTTAAAAAAATAATAGTAGAATAATATAGAAATAATAATTAATTTAGTTTAAAAATAAGAACAAGAGTTATTTGGTTTGCCTTTTTTTAGCTTTTAAAAAGGCATTTCTTGTGAAAAGTGATTTAAGTATAAACAAAAAATTAAATAAAGGGTAATTTGAATTTTTGTAAAAAATTGTAATTCAAATTAATTATTTGGAAGCATTTGGCTTTTATTGTTTTTTCTACGAATTGTTGTAATTTATAATTCAACTTCGAAATTAAAAAGGTATTCTTATGTAAAAAATAATAAAGACCAACTTTAAGTTGAAAATTATTTTTTAAGTCCAAAATAGCTTTAGGAATTTCTGTGAATTTTTCTGAAATTTTCAGCTTTATTTACTATTTTCTATGTTTTCCTTGAATTTTCTGGTATTTCTAATTTAAAAATGGTTCGAAAATAAAAAAAAATAAAAATCCTGTACGGGTGACCCATCCCCAAACTTCCGAATAGCCAGTGCGCTTAACAAGCAAATTCTCGAGCGACCTACCACCATGTCCCCTTCCTCTTTCTTCTGTTTAAGCTGTGTGTTCTTATTCTAGTATCCTCTCCTATTCATCATCTTGAACCAACAACCTCCATGAGCGCCCTGTGAAGCTCCTCAATCCCCATGTTTTCCTTATCCTTTCCTCATGAAATGCCTAAAACCAAACCCCCTCATCTTGCCTCCCCCATTTTCGGTCATATCCCCCAATTTCACGCACCCATTTCGACGGAATGTGCCATGCCGCTGAAGCACCCACCATGTGGATCTCATCCGGTCCAGCTCCGCCCCTATAAAGGAGAGGCCTAGGAGCCCCTTCTCATCCTCAACCCATCCCCAGAGTTTCCCCTCCTCCCTCGCTTCCTCATTGCCGATTTCACGTTCTTCTCGCCGCCAACCGAATAACGTTCCTCGGCCGTCACCGTCCGTGGGTTTGCACCACCACCATCTTCACCTTCGGCTTTGCCTTCATGTGTTCTACACCGTGCTCACCTTCTCATCACCAGAACACCACTGGAGCATCACCGCTGCCATGAGTCAGTGATGAGGACATCACTTCTTCGGATACACACAGCACTCCTCCACTTGACATTCAAGGACCAATCACTAGAGCTCGCGCCCGACAATTGAATTTACAGGTGAGCTCGTTCCTAAGTACTTCTTTTTGTTCATTTGAGAATCGATTGCTACCTAATGATTTAATTATGATTAGGAACCATGGAGAGGACCTGGAAGTACTTGGAGAAGGGCTATGAGGCGCACAAGTCTAGCAAGGGCAATCGAATCATGTTGGAGACCCAACTCAAGCCGACTTCGAATCCAATTCGGAGTTCAGGACCAGGCTGCACTAAAATGGACGCCCAGATCGCATCCAGGCTTTGTGTTTGACGTTCTACATATGTATGGAAAGCTGAGAAGACAACCTTTCCAATGGCTCTGGTCCCATGTCAAAATTCCTTCTAAGTCAACGGGAATCGTCAAAACAAGTGGGTGTTCAGAATCTGTCAGGGTGCTGCGCCACCGTCTTTTGGGCCGTTCGGCTTTGTATCGTGTTGGAGCCCATTAGGGCACGTCCAGGGGTTTTGCACGCCCCTCACTTCTTTATATCCAGCCACCACCCCCACCATTAGGGTTTGGGTTTTGCTTAGATTAATCTGTCTTTGAACAGTTTCGTCATTCATCGGTTTGTGAGACCCCAACTTTCGAGTGCTAAATCAATATATCTGCAATCCAGTTGTGTTCTTCCTTGTTCTTGCTTGTGTTCTTCGATTCGCAGGCAAGGATTAGCCTTCTTGGCGAGGTCAACCGGGCTGCGCACGGTTGATAACCTGAGGAGACGTGGTGCTGCGATTGCGGGGTTCGGAACGTGTTGTTCGGAAGCCGGATCAATTTGTGTCGTGCCTCCACCAAATCGAACATATCCAGAACCTATTGGAAGATCGGGACCCCGTTCCTATCAAGTGGTAATCAGAGCTTCAGGTGTTCCTTCAGGTTCGAGTTTACCCTACCTTTGTTGTTTTCGTTTCATCCTAGAGTCCAAGAAAAGCCCTGCAAAAAAATTTGTAGTCATAGGTTGTTTCCTGTCCCAGATCATGTTTAACCTTTTGCACAAATTGATTTCAGAGTCCTTAGTGTTGAGTTTGTGTCGTTAGTCGAGTTGTGTTGCTGGTTTAGATCGTGTTTTGTTTCGGGTTGTCTTGCTTCCGCTACCCCTCATACAAACCCTAGCCGTCAATTTTGTTTTCCCACCCTCTGTTTGAGTCATCCATCGCATCTTGTGAACTCCCAGTACCACCCCCACAATTCCCCGAGCTTCCGCCCCCAATTTCCACCAATTTCCTCCACCCGATTTCGTTTTTCGTCCTCCACAGCAACCATAACTCGGAGGCCCTCCTTCAAACGGCCATAACTTTCGCATACGGACTCAAAATCAGGCGATTTTTTTGAAATTGGGTGAAATTAAATTTTGCATCCATGGCCAAAAAAAAAGTGACAGAGCACAGTTTTAGTTGACAGAGCTTCATTTGTTTTGTGCTTATGCTGAAATAAGTTTCTCATTGCCAGGCCATCTTTGTTGCTGTCTTTGCCTTGACTCCTTGTTCATCATATCCTAACACTGATATAGGACACATTTAGACCAGCAACTAGGACCAGTGCTTTGGACATTTATTCAGCATTACTATCTGTTATTCATTTGTATTCCACTAACATATTTGGCCTGCCAAGCTCCATATACCTACTTCTGGATAGCACAGTTTTTGACCCTTGCAATCGCCGGATCACACTCTCCAGGTATCCTTTGCCTTGCTTTGGTAAGAACACTTGTAAGAACCTGGTAAGCCACTTCCTTTGCGGGTTCCCACTGCCCTTACTTTGTAGTTGATAGGGATAATCCTTTTGTTTTCCCTGTGTTTCCACTAACCATGGCAGGAGACGAAGGGGACGGAACACTGAGTGATTTCAACGAGTGTGTTAGTCGCGGCCAGCTACAAGCTGTGCTCGACAAACAAAATGCTTCACTCACTGATCTCGGCGCGAGAATGAACACCACGGAAGGCATTGAGCGGGTGGAGCGGCGGATGGCTGACCTCACTGGTCGGCTGGACACATTGGAGGCACGCCTGCCACCTGTCAATGACGGCCATCATCGTGATGATGACACAATGTATGATGCGGATGGCAACATTGATCAGCGGGCGACACAAGATGCACGACTACGTCGACGTCTTCAGCAAAACTGACATGGTATGGGCGGTAATAACCAGAACCGTCATGGTAACGACGACCCTTTTGCTAAAGTCAACTTTACCATTCCATCTTTTTCTGGTCTTTATGATGCTGAAATATATCTTGATTGGGAGATGATGGTAGAGCAGAAGTTTAATTCTCACTTGGTTCCTGAACAACATAGAGTTAGACAAGCTACTAGTAAGTTTAAGGACTTTGCTATTATCTGGTGGAATGAACAGGGTACCATGCGCTTACATCCTGATACATGGGAGCGGTTAAAAGAAGCTATGCGTAATCGTTTTGTTCCTCCCTCATATAAACGTGATTTGAGAAAAAAAAATTGCAGCACTTAGAACAAGGTGATAGTTCTGTTCAGGACTATTATGCTGAGCTTCAAAAGGGTATGGTGCGTTGTGGGGTTGTTGAGGAAACGGAGGATAAGATTTGTCGTTTTTACGGCGGGTTACGGCGTGAAATTCAGGACATTGTTGATTATAAAGATTTTACTACTGTCAACTAGTTGTTCCAGCTTGCTATGCTTGCAGAAAAAGAATTGCAGGGATGTAAGGAATCAGCGAAGGCAAGCACCGGATGACCCTCCTACACGCCGCGAACGACTACATTGATGGGACTGCCCAAGTCTTCTTCGAGTTTTCGTTCTCCTCCACTACCTGTGAACAAGTTTGCTGCAGCGCCACCGAAGCCACCTTCCACGACACGCCTTGCAGATTCTACAAAAAATTTCTTTGCAGGGTCCAGCCAAGAGTTCTTCTTCCGTGGCTTCAACGGGCCGTTCCTCCGACATTCAATGCCACTACTGCCATGGGCTTGGTCATGTGCAGAAGAATTGCCCTAGCCAACGGGCATACATCGCCACAGAAGATGGAGGCTACATCAGCACTTCCGATGTCGAGGAGGATGATGATGTTGTTGCTGCCTCGGACGCCAATGGCGGTAGTGATGACGACCTGGTCCTTGGTGGGGCGTCCACAGCGACGCTACGGAGCATCATTGTGCAGCGAGTCCTCAGCACACAGGTACAACAACCCGATAAGCTTCAACGCCATAATTTGTTTCAGACTTTCTTCGCAATCAAGAACCGGCGCATACGTGTCATCATTGATGGAAGAAGCTGCAACAACTTGGTGAGTTCTGATTTGGTCAAGAAGCTTAGCTTGACCACACGACCGCATCCTCATCCATACCATATTCAGTGGTTAAATGACTTTGGAAAAGCTAAGGTAACACAAACATGCCGAGTCCATTTTTCCATTGGTGGTTATGCTGATCATGTTGATTGTGATGTGGTTCCCATGAAAGCATGCTCTCTTTTATTGGGTCGACCTTGGGAATTTGATAATGATGCTTTACACCATGGTAGTAGTAACAAATACACTTTTATGCATAAGGGAAAGAAAGTTACTTTACTGCCTTTGACCCCAGCTGAGATTATAGAGGCCGATAGGGAGAGAGCTGCTGCTGCTAATGATCCAAAGGAACATGATAAATCTGAAAAACAGCAAGTAATCCATTTGAAAAATTCTGTTATGCTTGCCACAAAATTAGACCTTGCTAAAATTGATGATGTTAATGATACATGCTATGCTTTTGTGTGCAAGGATGCTTTATTTTCTCTTGATAATATGCCTTGCACTTTGCCTACTCCTATCACTAACCTTTTGCAGGAGTTTAGAGATGTTTTCCCTGATGAGATACCTCCAGGACTTCCACCCATTCGAGGGATTGAACACCAGATTGACTTGTTTCCTGGAGCGAGTTTGCCAAACCGTGCGGCGTATAGGACCAATCCTGAAGAGACTAAGGAGATTTAGTGACAAGTCCAAGACCTTTTGGACCGTGGGTACGTACGTGAGAGCCTTAGTCCTTGTGCTGTTCCTGTTCTTTTGGTTCCCAAAAAAGATGGTTCTTGGCGTATGTGTGTAGATTGTAGAGCCATTAACAACATTACTATAAGGTATCGTCATCCTATTCCCAGGCTAGACGACATGCTTGATGAGTTGTGTGGTGCTATAATTTTCACAAAGATTGACTTGCGTAGTGGATACCACCAAATAAGAATGAAAGTTGGCGATGAATGGAAAACTGCTTTTAAAACTAAGTTTGGCTTGTATGAGTGGTTAGTCATGCCTTTTGGTTTAACTAATGCACCTAGCACTTTCATGAGATTAATGCATGAGGTTTTACGTCCTTCCATTGGCAAATTTGTGGTCGTTTACTTTGATGATATCTTGATTTATAGCAAGTTCATGGATGGACATTTGAATCACTTACGTGTTGTTTTTAATGCTTTGCAAGATGCACGTTTGTTTGGTAACCTTGAGAAGTGCACCTTTTGCACGGATCGAGTCTCTTTTCTTGGCTATGTTGTGACTCCACAGGGAATTGAGGTTGATAGAGCCAAGGTGGAGGCGATATGGAGTTGGCCCACGCCCACGACGGTCTCCCAAGTGCGGAGTTTTCTTGGCCTTGCAAGTTTTTATCGCCGCTTTGTCAAGGAATTCAGCACCATTGCGACACCGTTGATTGAGTTGACAAAGAAGGGCGTCGTGTTCCATTGGGGGCCATCACAAGAGGAGTCCTTTAATCTTTTGAAGGACAAGCTTACACACGCACCATTGCTCCAACTTCCGGATTTTGGTAAGACTTTTGAGCTGGAATGTGATGCTAGCGGAATTGGTATTGGTGGTATTTTGATGCAAGACGGCAAACCTGTTGCCTACTTTAGTGAAAAATTGAATGGTCCTGCTCTTAATTATTCCACATATGATAAAGAATTGTATGCTCTTGTTCGTTCTTTAGAGACGTGGCAACACTATTTATGGCCTAAAGAATTTGTCATTCATTCCGATCATGAATCACTTAAGCATATTCGTTGTCAAACCAATTTGAATCGTAGACATGCTAAGTGGGTTGAATTTATTGAATCTTTTCCTTATGTCATTAAACACAAGAAAGGGAAGGATAATGTGATTGCTGATGCTTTGTCTCGACGCTATACCATGTTGTCTCAACTTGATTGTCGCATTTTTGGTCTTGAACCTATTAAAGCACAATATGCTTTTGATGCTGATTTTAAGGATGTGTTGTTGCATTGTAAAGAGGGACAAGCATGGAATAAATTCGTGATCAATGATGGGTTTTTGTTTCGAGCTAACCGTCTATGCATTCCAGTTGGATCCGTTCGTCTTTTGTTGTTGCAGGAGGCGCATGGAGGTGGTTTGATGGGACATTTTGGTGCTAAAAAGACGGAGAACGTTCTGGCCACACACTTCTTTTGGCCAAAGATGAGGCGAGATGTTGAGCGGTTTGTGGCTCGCTGCACTACATGTCAAAAAGCTAAGTCTCGCTTGAATCCACATGGTTTATATATGCCTCTTTCTGTTCCTTCTATTCCGTGGGCGGATATTTCTATGGACTTTGTTTTAGGATTGCCTAGGACTAAGAGGGGGAGGGATAGCATTTTTGTTGTTGTGGATCGCTTTTCTAAGATGGCTCACTTTATACCATGTCATAAAACCGATGATGCCGTTCATATTGCTGACCTCTTTTTCAAAGAGATAGTTCGTTTGCATGGTATGCCTTCTACTATTGTTTCAGATCGTGATGCCAAGTTCTTGAGTCACTTTTGGCGTACTCTATGGAACAAGTTGGGTACAAAGTTGTTGTTCTCTACAACATGTCACCCACAAACTGATGGCCAAACCGAGGTGGTGAACCGTACATTGTCTACCATGTTGAGAGCTGTTGTGAAGAATAATTTGAAGCTGTGGGAAGAGTGTTTGCCGCATGTTGAGTTCACATATAATCGAGCGGAACACTCCACCACCAAGGTAAGTCCTTTTCAGGTAGTGTATGGATTCAATCCCCGTGCCCCTATTGATATTTTACCTTTGCCTACTAGTGAGAGAGCTCATAATGATGCTAAGGAGCGTGCTGATTTTATTGTCAAAATGCATGAGACTACTAAGGCAAACATTGAAAAGATGAATGAAAAATATAGGATTACTGGTAGTAAAGGTAGAAAGGAAGTTAAACTTGAACCGGGTCAAAATTGATGCCTAGAGCTGCTGGCCCTTTTAAGATAGTTGAGAAGATAAATGATAATGCATATAAACTTGAGTTGCCTCCCGAGTTTGGGGTTAGTCCCACCTTTAACATTTCAGATTTGAAGCCATACTTGGGAGAAGAAGATGAGGCTGAGTTGAGGACAACTCCGCTTCAAGAGGGGGAGGATGATAAGGACATCACTTCTTCGGATACACACAACACTCCTCTACTTGACATTCAAGGACCAATCACTAGAGCTCGCGCCCGACAATTGAATTTACAGGTGAACTCGTTCCTAAGTACTTCTTTTTGTTTATTTGAGAATCGATTGCTACCTAATGATTTAATTATGATTAGGAACCATGGAGAGGACCTGAAAGTACTTGGAGAAGGGCTACGAGGAGCACAAGTCCAGCAAGGGCAATCGAATCATGTTGGAGACCCAACTCAAGCCGACTTTGAATCCAATTCGGAGTCCAGGACCAAGCTGCACTAAAATGGACGTCCAGATCGCATCCGGGCTCCGTTTTGGACATTCTACATATGTATGGAAAGCTGAGAAGACTAAATTTCCAATGGCTCTAGTCCCATGTCAAAATTCCTTCTGAGTCAATGGGAATCGTTGAAACAAGTGGGTGTTCAGAATCTATCAGGGTGCTGCGCCACTGTCTTTCGGGCCGTTCGGCTTTGTATCGTGGTGGAGCCCATTAGGGCGCGTCCATGGGTTTTGCACGCCCCTCACTTCTTTATATCCAGCCACCACCCCCACCATTAGGGTTTGGGTTTTGCTTAGATTAATCTGTCTTTGAACAGTTTCGCCGTTCATCGGTTTTTGAGACCCCAACTTTCGAGTGCTAAATCAATACATCTGCAGTCCAGTTGTGTTCTTCCTTGTTCTTGCTTGTGTTCTTTGATTCGCAGGCAAGGATTAGCCTTCTTGGCGAGGTCAACTGGGCTGCGCACGGTTGATAACCTGAGGAGACGTGGTGCTGCGATTGCGGGGTTCGAAACGTGTTGTTCGGAAGCCAGATCAATTTGTGTCGCGCCTCCACCAAATCGAACATATCCAAAACCTGTTGGAAGATCGGGACCCCGTTCCTATCAAGCGTCATGCCACCGCTTTTCTCCTCGTCGCCGGCCGACCGTGCGCGCTCCACCACCACCGAGGTGAGCATTGAGTTCCCCGCGTTTCCCTCTTTGTTTTGCCTCAAACCCCACCCACTATCTCCTTTTTGCTTGCCCAAAACACTAATGTCAACCCGCCAGCCGCCGAAGGTCTTCTCCACCACATTCCACCACCATCTGACATCCTCTGGTCAAGCCATCTACACCATTGAGTTCACCTCGATACGTTCTATGTTATGCTTCCATCGCCACCACCTAAAGATCCTTGAGTTGCCACCGACCTTGTCAGTCAATGACACTAAAACCATTTCTCCACGTTCCCCACTTCTTCGGTGAATTTCTCCAAAAACTGTTCAAGTCACTATCTCTGCCTCGTCGCCGGGGTTCCATTTTTCCCGTTCGTCAGCCACCTCATAGCCTACCTCGCTAGTGCCTCCACCATGTCTGTGCGCTCTGCTCTCTGTTTAGTTCTGTTCTATGTGACACTTTGCCTCTATGACTTGTGGGGCCTCTACGTCATACTCACGTCAGCCACCTCATAGCCTACCTCGCTGGTGCCTCCACCATGTCCGTGCGCTCTACTCTCTGTTTAATTCTGTTCTGTATGACACTTTTCCTCTAACTTGTGGTGCCTCTACATCATACTCACATTTCTATTCAATCTAAACATTCTTTTCACACTAGCATGTGGGCCATTGATATCATACACATATAAAAATTCTTTTGCTCTTAACAGCAACCAACACAGTACAATTCCAACATTTATTCTTGGCTCACTACGATAGAAAGGGTTATCATATACGATTCAAAACTGACATCATGGACGGTTTCTGAACCGTCTGAATTTATGTGTCTGTGATAATATGTGGTTATCACAGACGGCTATCAAACCGACTGTGATAATTACAACACAGACGGTTCTTAAATATAGCCATATGTGATATCCTAATATCAGAGATGGCTAATACCAAAAACCGTGTGTGATATGTCATATGTCACAGATGGTTCTCAAACATATCTGTTTGTGATATCTTACATATTACAGATAGTTAATACTAAAAACCATATGTGATATTTATATATGAAAGACGGTTTATTATTACAAACTATCTGTGATAGCTATTTGAATATCTACATTATTTCTTGTTTTTCGACTAGCCTCAGAAAATGCTAGCTATGCCGTCTGAAAACAAGCAAATAGATCACATATATAACACACGACAATCATTACACAGATCTCACAAATGAATTAAACAACTAAATGATGTACATTTGAACGAATTATTTGATTAAGCACAATTGAGTGATTACAATTGTTTCAAATGTTTCAACAATTAATTATAATCGCCAAGGTAGAACTCTTTGTCTTGTTGATAACCTCCACTATCAAGAATTCAGAGAGCATTCCTCAAACTTCAGTGAGTTTCTCAAGATCGTATGTACTTGAGTCAAATTCCACGCACTTGTCACTAGCAGTGTTAAAGTCATTAGCACATATATATATATATATATATGTATGTATATATATACACACACACACACATATAAATTGATAATCATGAAATAAATATTGGCACGTTGACAAACCTTTGGATCTTTTGTCTTAGTTTATATGACTTCCTTCATATGTTTGCAAACATAGAATCCACATATGTTACCCTGTAGCTGCTGGTGGCACTACAAAAATAGAATTACATACATAGATATTGGCGGTTCTAGAGGCATTATTATGAAGTGTGATATATGATTGTTATGTTGTAGCAGGTACTGGAAATCGCATCCTGTGTCACAGTGTGACACTAGATTCCTTGTGTTTCCCTCCCTAGGCAATGTAATCACTGAATGACCTACATGATTCCAAAAAGTTAGCCTCGGCCATTGCAAATGAAGAGAAGACTACAATAGAGTTATGTATAGACGAAATGAGTTTATCTATCAGTTGTTTATTGCACACGGGTGAAGTAGTGGTTGCTCCTAAGTAGGGAATCAAATTATATTACCTTGCTCCAATTTGGTACAATCATAATCAGAATCCAGTACGCCCTAGTCATGTATGTGGCCATACTAATTAATCCTAAGTTTATGTTGCATATAAAGTACAAATGAAACTTGTATGGCAACTAGTGAAGCAATTACAACCCATGGTTGAAGGGTACTATGATGTAGTCCTTGTCACTTTGAGCAAACAATCCTCTCTTTATGTAATCTTGGACGAAGGATCCGTTATCATTGATGGATTGCTCAGAGACCAAGTGTGGGTCGAGGAAGCCCACTGGTTGTCGCCATATCGCTGGACATGTTGGATCATGGCTCTATACATAAGCAATAAGTTATGACATTTATTGGTATTATGTGAATGTAGAACATGATTATACAATACACTTATAGTGGCCAACATCGTAGAAGTGAAGCATCGAGTTTATCGAGATTGAATAGTAAGAATAAGTCTTCAAAGGTCACGGTGAAGTAGCCCGAGTCATGGAGGAAATGCACCTCCGTGTATCTCATGATGAATCCACTATGCCGGTTTGACTTCATGTTGGATCTCTCCATGTACCAGCTATGGAAAGTCCCGCAAACTAGTCCAAGGTTGGGTAATTGTGACTCGAGGACCAATGGCACTCCGAGCATGAACCTCCATTCCTTAGGAGGCACCTTAATCTTCTTCGATTGGGCCTTAGCACCTCGCTTGCGATATATTTTTGGTGTCATCTTCATGGGAGCCGATGCACTGACCTTTTGAAGAGGAGCTTGAGGTGGAGTCATAGCGGGTTCTGTTTGATAAGCATGGCCATGTGGAGATCATGGCACGGAAGGGTCCAAGTGATATCCCTCTTAGGCCATTGGACAAATGTGTGGGCGGCATCTCCAAGTGTCATGATTTCTTTGTTTGGGGGCCTCTCCAGCGGGACGGCCCTAAAAACATCATTAATACTCTCCAATTGGATGAATGTCTTACTATCGTCTGCTTATGGGCAGACTCTTGGGCTTCACTATTGTAGCACCCCGGCCCTCCACGGGGCCCAAAATGCTACCACCACACACTTACCATCTCAATGGGGAGCAGCCAACATACGAATATAGTAAATTTGCAGTGAGCCAACTAACTTCATATTGCACATAAACCTTACAAAACCTGAACTTTGAGTTCCATGACTATGGGGACTCACCACCATGGTCTCGGATGCATACTAAACCAAACGGCGGACCACAAAAGTCTTAACACTAGATTAAACATAAAAGCTCAGTGTAAGGTTAAGCTATTATTTCATACGTGCAGTGCCAAAAGGACTATTCCCATTCCATGCTTGTCGCCGTGATTCAAAGTTAAAGGCAAGCTCGCCCCACGTTATGTTGGACCATTTCCAATTGTGGCCAAGAAAGGAGAAGTAGCTTACCAACTAGAGCTGCCCGCGAGTCTAGCTGATGTACACAATGTCTTCCATGTGTCCTAACTCAAGAAGTGTCTTCGGGTGCCAGAAGATCAAACCCCGTTGGAAACAATTAAGCTCGAGAGTGACCTGACTTACAAGGAGCGCCCCATCAAGATTCTAGACATTGTAGAAAAGAAGACAAGGAACCAAACCATCCACTTATGTAGGGTACAATGGAATCGTCACACCAAGAAGAAAGCCACCTGGGAATGTGAAGATCAACTGAGAATAGATTACCCCTACTTGTTCTCAGACTAGGCTGAATCTCAGGGTCGAGATTCTTTTTAAGAGGGGTAGACTTGTAACATCTTAAAATTTTGGATCTTGAAAATGTTTAAATTTTGAAATATTTTGGAATGCATCTTCTTGACATTTGGATTTTTATGGGGTTTTCCTTGGATCTTGGTTGAGGTTCCAACAAATAAAAATTCATGAAAATAGAACTCCGAAAGAAAGGGGAAATTAAAAGAAAGTAAACCTAAAATCAAATACGAATCTGAAAAGGTGATCAAAAAATTAGGGTAGGAGGACTCACTTAGAATCAGTTAGCGAAAATTTAGAAAGGTGGAAATATTGAAATATGGAAAATAAGATTAAATAAAGATGGCTAAAGGGGATTTATAAAAATCTAGAAATGTGCATTGGGCCTAACTTAAAAAAGGGGGCCTTTTCGGCCTGGCCTGAGCTAGCCCTAAGCCAGCTCTTCCCCCCTCGCTAGCGCTCTACCATGGCAGGTTTCCCCCACCAGCCCAGCCATAGCAGCATGTCTCCCCGCCGCGCCCCCCTTGTGACCGCTGGTAGCCAGCGTGCCTCCTCGCCCAAACTGTTGCAGTCAGCCGCCTACTCTACTGCAGCTCCACTCCCGCATCACCATAGGAGAAGTGTCACATCTGGTCATCTCCTTTTGACCTGTCGCCTGGCCGAAGGACGACGAGACACCGCTTGGACCATCGCGTCATGCTGTTGGAGTCAGCCACAGTTCGCCCCCATCAGCAACAGCACGCTCACCTACCTCACCGGGCTACTGCTCTTGCATCACTGCGCGCACCAACGTTGACCACCCTAGTAGCTCCTTCCCATCCACGCAGTCACCATCTGCCTTGGAGCATGCGCCCCACCGACCATGCAACAGTCATGCCCTGTGGCATGTCACTATCGTGATGCGAGCTCGAATCAACTGCCCCAGTAGCCATGCTGAAGCCAATGCCACTTGCACGGATGTCACACGGAGTTCCACGACGCCAGCTTCACTCAGAACCTATAAAATTCATAGAAGGTTGCCATCATCTTCCTCACACCCCACTCCTCCCCCCACCACAAGGAATTGACCTCTCGTGCCCCACAGCTTACCGGCGGCATCATCTTCCCTAACGCCAGCCAATGGGAGGGCTGCTGATTGGAGCTACGCCAAGCCAATTCCGCCCTCCCGGAGCTTCCTCGGAGCACCACATCGCTGTCCCCACCCTCAACCAAAGCCTTCGCCATCTATATTTCGCTGGCACCGTGCGCCACCTCTGCCCGACATCGTCTCACGCTACTAGACTGCCACCGCCACTCCCGCACTGCGCCAGCCCCCGTGGTAGCCTCCTGTCCACTCCTAGATGCCCCCTTAGCGTTTAATTGGACTCTAGTACCATACACCGGCATGCCCGCCCCTCCCCTGTTCTGCCACCGCCTATGGGAGCCACCGGCCATCGCCCCAGCCAAATTGGCCGACAAGGCTTCGTTTAGGGCTAGGCGCAATCGTGAGCAATCCATTTTGTGGATGCTCACATCTGGCCACCGCCTCTGTCATCATTGGCAAGCTCGTCCCTTGCCGGCGAAGAGGGGGTGGTACACTGTTCACGACAATTAGAGATTAATCCGATGATTAATTGAGGGCTAATGGGGTTGGTTAACCCTAAACGCCCGCTGACATATGGGCCATACCTTTTAAGCAAACAGTAACCAGTCCCACATGTCAGAAAGCTTCAAAAGAAAATAAAAACTGTTGTGGGCCCCACCTGTCAGAGGGTCTCTCTCTCTTTATTTTTTGAATTAATTTAAACTAAAAATTTTAAATGGGCATAACTTCTTCATCTTAGCTCCAATTGAGTAAAACAAAATTTTAAATTCATCTAAATTCAATATCTAGCCAATGGAACTGAAACCATAAATTTGGAGCTCATTTGCATTTTGGGTGAGAATTTATTTGGTTTACTGATTTTTATTCAAATGTTCACACAACGTAAAATAGCGTACGATGCACAAGAGGAAGAGGCAGAAACTGAAGCAAGTCACGGCCAACAAGACCAAACCAACTGTGACCAAGGCGTGGCAATACTTTGATCAAATTTTTGAACATACATTTTCTACAAATTATTTCTATTTTAAATTATCAAATTGTATGCTGTTATTTCATATGCAAATCTATGTTTGTTTTAAGATTTTAGTTATATGCCAATTATTTAACTTGTTAGTATTACACCCTTGTGGAACATTTGAGCAGTCGAGCCTTGTCACCCTAGAGAAATTTATAATGGTAACGTTTTGAAAATAAGTCTATAATTATGCGCCATGGTTAGTACTGTTTAGATAGTCGGGGCACCTAAATGCCCCAAGCATCACTTTCAATCATAAGAAACTGATTTGGGAAGTCATGGGTGGAAATGACTGTTATATTTTGACATGATTATTTTATGCTCCCAAAAACCCCCCAACTTTCTTAAATATTTGGGCGGATGGTGTGGGGAGGCTGGTGCAGTGGTGCACGAGAGTGTGGTTAGTGTTAGAACCGCCCAGATAACCCTAAGGATTGAATCTTGTCATGACCTCCTATGTAAGGTAAGTACAACCACAAGTCTATAAAGTAAAACTTGACTTAGTAGATTTACTGGACCCTGAAAGTTATCTCATTGGTGGGGGAGAGGGGTAGTGCAAGTGGCTGTCTATGTGACGGCTTGAATGGGACACTCGTTGAGGGTGAAGTTTGCCGCGTCGAGCTAGTCAGTGTGAGTAGTCCAGCTGGGCTAGTTATTGGGGGTAGAACATCTTGCATAACTTGTGAGATCCACCACAAGTGGGAGAAGCCCATATGGGTGAGATGATGAAAGGGGCGAGGTATTTTGAAAAGTTATTGTGATGGTCAACTCAACCGCATGGCTAAGGAATCGTGTAGAGCAATGAGCGGATCGTCTCTTGCGTGTAAAAAGTACAAACTCTACAAGTTGGAAAACTATTCAAATAGCCATGCACATGGTTACAGGCGGACATAGGAACTTAACCAAATATAGTTCTATTTCAAAAACTTTGTGGGTGGAATTGGAAAATTGGCGTGCAGTGAAAAGCCCTAATTTGTGATTGACCTGGGTGTCATCCAAGTGATAAGGTAAGTGGTTATAATGCTGAAAGGTTAGCATATGGTGCAGGAGCCATGTAACAGTGGATGGATTCTGTGCTACTATTATTATTACACTCTTTTTACCCCAAATATCATGTTTTAGTACAAACTGCTAGGTCTCAGGAAATTTCTATGTATAATATTTTAAAAACAATTTCTGGCTAGCAAAACAACCCAAACCTTTCCTTGATAAGCTCTGCATGTTATTTACTTGCATACTGCATATTGGCTCGCGGAGCACAGTGGCTTTGTGCTCACCCTCGGATTATCAAAACCAGAAATAGGAAACCAAAACCACTACGCTTATGAGGACGCACCTGCTACGGATGGAGGAGCTGACGAAGGGAATTAGGATGACTTTTGCGAGTTCGAGTCCTAGATGAGGAGACTTGATGGAGATTATGTGCACATATATTATCTAGACCTAGATAATACCTGTTGCACACATTTACCCCTTAGTCACTTGCCTGTGGATGTTGGTCCTACTTTTGTTTATGCTTTTCACTGTTGTCTATTGTACTATGGGTATTTGTCCTGATTGGCCCTTTTGTAAATTGTCACCCAACATGGTGTATTTCCACTCTAATATATAATATTATGGTTCGGTATATTTCATGTGATGTATGAATTGATGTAGTAATGTACCTATGAGCACTATCTACTAATCTAGTGAATAGTGCAGTAAATCACTGAGGATTCTGGGTTGAAAAATCTGGATCCGATACTCACCAACCTGGCTCTTATGCATTTTGCATGATGCAACATTCTTCAAATGTGGATATCTAATCATAAGCATACTCATCAAGGTATGATTAGCCCACAATCATATACATTATCTCATAAATACTATAAATCATAGCATGGGAACACAACTAACAAACATTCACATAGTTCACTGTTCTACCATGCATTTGCCTGTTAACCTGGCGGACAGTGCGTTGACGGCACCAGGCTCGAACCGCCACCTGAACAAACATCAATCGTTTCAATTCATTGCTAATGCCATACATTCATACATGAGCAAATGACATCGCTCTAATGCCCAATCCGACATAATCAATTCGTGTCCCACCAGGCAACTTCCCATTGTCCTGATGCTTAACCAATTCAAAAATTTGGCGATTTTTTCATTTACACTTGTGGATCGAATTCTACATGCTTAATCTCCCTCCATCCCTTCCTTCTCTTTTTCCCTCTCCCACCACGGATTAGCCAGATCAAAAGTGGTAACACTGATTTCATCATCCCAGCATTCATATTAATAAGTGACCACTTCTTGGCCACATGAATCAATTCTAACAATCGGTATAATGATTTATGCAAAATTCAGTGAATAAGCAGGGAGAAGGTTTTTCTAGGCGTTACCCTAGCCCCGAGCGACTGGATTGGGGCACTACCTTCTTTTTCTTAGCCGTCCCTTCTTTTCTTTTCCCCTCCTCTCCTTTTTCCTTCCTTCCTCTTTCTTTTTTTTCTCCAGTTGGCCGGCTCCCTCCTCTTTTCTTCTTCCTTCCCATCACAGCCGGCTCCTCCTGTTCCTTTCTTCACTCCGGGGACTCCTTCCTTCTCTCAGTCGGCTGGTTCCCTCCCCTATCTTCCCTCTGCTGGCCGGCTCTCCCCTCCTAGCCTGCCCTGGTTCTCCCCTTGCCTCCCTCTAGCGTGGTGTGCAACACGTAGCCGAGCAGAGCAAGAGGGGCAGCGGCGAGCCAACGGGCAAAGCGGCGGCTGCAGCATAGGACGAAGAAGGCAAGATGCGGCCGGGGAGCAGCGCCGCTAAGCGATGGAGGCACATGGCTACCGACGGCGGCACGTGGGCGACATCGATGCGCGGCGCGTGCGGGGCGTCGTCGGTAGCAGGGGGATAGCAAGGTGCGGCCTGAGGGGCGGCAACGCCGGCTAGTTGATGGCGGCGTGCGTGTGGGGGAAGAAGACGGTGGCCGGGTGAGCACAGGGTGGGTGGCAGCAACTGAGTGGTCACGGGGAGGAGAAGAACAAAACGAGTGGGCCAGGCTGGGCCTCATCTAGCCTAGGCGTTATAGCTATTTATCAGTTTGTTTCCACTTTTATTTTCCATATTATATTGGTTACCAATGAGTATTGATGTAAACTTTGGCCATAAGGCCATACTCTTTTATTTAATAAAGTTGATCATTTAAGCTTGATGTGTATTTCTGTTGCCGCTCTGTGCACTAGGTGTTCGTGTACTAATGCGATATAGACAAAGAATCTGGGGTCATCAATCCGGGGTCCGACAAGCGTCCACTACATCCTCAATTACCTTTGCGTGATCCAGAACAAGTTCAACCCTAGCTGGTGATAAAATGCCAAATTAACCGGTCCCAGAATTGTGGATGAATCTGTTCATGGATGCTATCGGGAAACATATAGCTTGGAACCAAGAGGACGAACGCTGATCTATAAGCCATACCGCGGCTATATAGATATTGTTCATTTTCCTCCAAGTTTTAACGTTCCAAATTTCATGAAGTTTTATGGGGGATGGTTCAAAATCTACTTGGGAGCATATTGGCCAATTTGTTGCACAATATGGTGAAGCTAGTGTCAATGGAGCTTTGCGTCTATGTTTGTTCCCAGTATCATTACCTGGCACGGTTTTCACATGGTTTACCACATTGGCATACAACTCGGTTCATACTTGGGCTGATATGGACCGACGGTTTCATGAGTACTTATATTTTGGAACTGTGAAATTGTGTTTAAATGACTTATACTTGTACACTAACTCAACTAAATTGCACCACATAAAAATAAAGACTTCTTGTTGGATTTAAAGCAGCGCTGGCTCGTCCTCTACATCCACTGGAGCAAGAAGAGCCACCTCCTTCTTCGGCTTGCGGCACTCCCTTGCAAAATGTCCGTAGTCCTGGCAGTTGTAGCAATGCACCTTGCCCTTGTCGAAATTGCCCTTCTTCTTACTCTTCATGCGTTCCTTCCATTGCTCCTCCGTGAGCAGCAAGCGGCCACCTAATTCAGTTTCATTGTTATCAATTTCATACCTCTCTTCCACGGATTTGAGACGACCGGTGAGCTCCTCAACGGACAATGTCTTCAAATTGATCAGCTACTCGATGGAGATGGTCACTTGGGTATACTTGGAGGGAACCACACGAAGAAACTTCTTGACCACCGTCTCCTCTTCCATTATGCTACATAAGGTACGAATGTTGTTGACGAGGCCCGTCAGCCGCATGGAGAAGTCACCCACGGACTCGCCTTCCTTCATGCAGATCAACTCGAACTCCTTGCGTAGGGACTGCACTTTTGCCTCGCGCACGCGCTCAACGCCCATGCGCATCGTGCGCACAGTCCCCCATGCCTCCTTCGCGGACTCCTTCATCGCCAACGCCGCCAGCATCTCCGGCAGTACCGCTTGGAGGATGGCTCACAACGCCATCCTATCGATTCAGTATTCCGCGTCGCCGGGATCGACAGCATCCCAAACGCCTTGAGCCTGCATGTTTACCTTCATCAAGAGTGACCACTCGAGGTAGTTGCTACTTGTAAGCATGGGGTAACGCACAGTCACCCCCGCCTCCCTCACGTGCTGCACCACCATCTCGTGGCTGCCACTGCTGTCGTCGACGTCGTCGCCACGAATCCTAGCAGGGGGTGGTGATTGTGATCCCTCACTTCGAGACATTTCCACAAGATCAATACACTACAAAATGACCCCCCTTTTGCAACGCAAATATACGTTGCTAAAAGTCCATATATACGTTGATAGTGTCTATACCAACGCATCTAATATGCGTTGCCTAAAGTGGCGTTGCAAGGATCTATTGCAACACTTATTTATGTGTTGGTAAAACTTACTAATAACCGTTGCAAAGTTGCAACGCATAATGATGGCTCATGGCAACGCTTATATGTGTTTGTACAAACCATGGGTGAACGGCCTCTATGGTTTGTTGCAACATGTAGATTTAGTTTGTTGCAACACTTATATGTGTTGTAAGGAATAAACCATTCAGCCATTAATATCATATAATTATTTAATTTTTGAGATAAATATAGAGATAATCCATGTACAATTTATTGAGAAATGCAAGACCATCCAACACATAGAAAATAAGCACACTTAGCTATATATATATAGTATAAAGGATTTGTTGCATTACAATGAGTACCATCCACATAACTCATGACATAATTTTTGTTCAGAGTACAAGTTCCTATGTGAGCAAAATATAAAACATTAAGGGATCCCCTTAATATGCCAGCAGCCCTCCTTTCTCCTTCCTTCAGTTTAGTCTAGCGTTCCACTGATGTGATCATGCATTTATCTTCTTGATCTACAGATGAAAGTTGGATTAATTTAATATGACACATACGAGAACTAAAATCATATTGGGTTATAGAAAAGCCCGTACAAAAGTTGAAGGCCATGCAATAGTAACTCCTTCTATGTCTCCAATAACCTTGTAGCCTTTGTATGGTCGTATCAATGGTTCATCATCTACGATTGCAATACTAACATGCACCATCCAAAATTCTTTGCCTAGCTGAACACCGTCAAGTTTCTGTGTTGGATCACAACTTACTATTGTAGCCAATGAACAGACTTATTTTGATTTTTCCAGCTCTGTAAGAATACTGTGGTGCCAACCTGGTTCACATATATAAGCGTGCAAAAAAATAAGTACATAATAGATCACACTACTTGCAAGAAATTAAACAATGATACCATCATTGAATTGGCAGTTGACCAATTTGTTGTGCCACGATGATGTTTCTACAAAAGTATATATGGGGATTCTTAGTCTCCAGCTATAAGAACAACTAAGAAAAGGACATTATTTAGTTTTAAGAGATGTGTCTTATACACTAGAACGTACTGTTGCACTAGGCCTTGTTGAGATCTTGTTGTGCAGGAAACAAGTCAAAACAGACAACTTAGTAATGGAAAATAAGCATTTAACAAAAATATCATTGCTAAAACAATATTTACTTGGTAGTGAGATGCTTCAAGATTTGAGGGAGTAGCAGATGTTTCCTTTGCCACAACCTGTAATATGTGCTAGTTTAAATACAACACTTTGCTCAACAATTTGATAAACTTCATAGAACAGAAAGTTATTTACACAGATCACCTTGATTGCATTAGTACACTTGCTTTTATCCAACATAACATCATTGTGGATATGTTTTTCCTGTAATTAAGTAGAAATTACTAATCAATTTGTGGAAAAGGTATGGTCTAGTAGAAATGATCTGCTTACTAAAGATATGATAAAATTTAACCTTCTGTGCAGTAGGAAGCCTGTTGGTATGCAGCACTTTTTTATCTTGCGAATTAGATGTCTTGATCTCCAGCTATATATGCAACACACAATTACAATGGGTGACTTACAACACTATACAGTGGTCATAATTTATAATTTATTTAAATGAAAATAGTAAATTCTCAATAGTAGAAATTATTTAGCATAGTATGTAGTGTATAGACTGTCTTTGTTCTAGAAAGAAACACATGTCAGGAAAGTTGAAAAGTAGTGGCAATAATGGTATCCAGTATCAAGGTTATGTACTTATGGGACGTTTCGTTCCCCGCACCAGGCCTTGTCCTGGTTCTGTGCATGCACCTCACCGTGTTTGGTTGCTCAGGCATGTGCTTCGTCCTGGCTGAGAGCATGCAAAAAGCACGTACACGCCTGGCCGCGCGGAAACGAAATTTGTTTTCGTTTCTCCCTGGCCTGGCTGGCGGGAGCCAGGGAAACACAAGCCTGGGTGGCGGGAGCCAGGAACCAAACGTGCCCTTATTGGTAGGTACTTGCGGATCAGAGGTTACACCAATTCACCAAAACATTGCTAATCACAAGCAAAATCAAATAGCAGCCGCTCGATGCGCCGCTTGTCCAGCATGCAGGAGCTAGCAGGAGACAAGACAAGCATAGAAAAAAAACATCCACCTTTTCGATCTGCTTCTGTGTTAGTATATATAACATGTTAGTGTTGTTCTTGATTTGAAATCTTAAACCGTGGCCAAAGAATGTGCGCTCACATGCCAAAGCAGATAGGACTACTCGAAGATTAGCAGCGCAGCAGCAGTGTAGACAGCAAAGGTCAAAAAGAGTGTGAGATTGGATTGAATTATTATGGCCGGGAAAGCGAGAGCCAATGCAAGCAGCAAGGAGGGAGGGGTTCTAGATAGAAACACATGTCAGGAAAGTTGAAAAGTAGTGGCAGTAATGGTATCCAGTAAAATGAACATAATATATTGCTTTGCATCCATGTGTTCAGTTTTGTGTGCAAACCTTATCTTTAGTACAATTATATTTGTACTGTGCCTGCAGATCCTCGTGCTCCACATAATTATCTTGCTCTGCCTATAGTGAATAAGAATAAATTAATATTGTCTTTCACTGACAAAATGGAATCAGACAATTATATTTCTTTTTTTGCAGGGAGAATCAAACAATTAAATAATCCCAGAGCCACTGGCTCTATAAATCCCTGAAGTTTGATACGTTTAATTTATTTAACTATTTGCCATAGTTACAACAAGGTACTCACATTTACTCTCTAAAGCAATGAAGTCAAACCTCACAAATACACGAGTATGAGAAATGACAATGCCAAAGTGAAATATTTCATGAGAAGTGTGGTGGGAAAGAAATTAAATTCCTATATGCTGAGCAAATGCAGGGAAATGGGCACAACAATAAGACACGGTACACTATTATGAAGCAACTAAAATAAAGCTAGCTTCCTAGTGAAGGTAACAAAACTGAGATAGGTTATTCATGCCATGTGCCATAACACGTATATAAATAAATAAGGTATTACATAATCAGTTAAGCCTAACGAAAATTCCTCAATTTTTTTTCCAAGTAATCGATCAGGTCAACAAGACAAGCACACCAGATAGCAGTCACGAGAAAAGCATGAAGTAAACACTAATGACTAAAGTTGAAACAAGGATCACAGAAACTTGTCTGAAAGAAAAATCTACAACAGGTGCTTTATGAATAGTTACCTGTAAGCTAAAATTTATTGTGGCTGGGGTAGATGAGTCCAGATTTGTGGCTTCATATGAGTGCTCAGCTACCTTCTTTACAGAGGAACCAAAAGAATCTTTAACCAAAAATACCTTACAATGATTAATCACTGACAAATAATTGTCATTACCTGTTTCTTTGAGCTAACAGCATCTATTATTCTCTGCTCCATAACATTCTACCTCTGCAAGCGCAAGGCACAGGTCACAGTTAAATGATAGCATAAAATTCTAGTTGAAGCGACAACCATTACTAGCTTTCCAGTGCCGACCATAGTAAAAAAAGCTCACATCCATATTAGTGTGCATACCTTCTCTGCAAGACTAAGGTATTTGTAATGTGGCTGCAGATCATCATCCTCCACATTGTCACCTTGCCGATTCTGTAGTGAACTAAAACAAATAAATATTTGACATAAATCTGGTATGACAAATTGCCAATTCAATTGTACCATTGTATCATTTAGTTGTTCATCCATGCTGGAATCTTGACTTTGAGGGTCACTATATACTTGCTGTTGATAGACAAAAGACTATAAATTAGAACCAGCTATTAAAAAATAAATTTGTAGTAGATTACTATTTTTTTAATATTCCATAGAGGTACATACTTTTCGTTTCGTATTTGGCACATCAGCACAATAGCCATCTTTAGGTGCATAGACAGGATCATCTAAACATCTTTAGGTGCATAGACAGGATCATCTAAACATCTTTAGGTGCATAGACAGGATCATCTAAACATCCCTATATCAACGAATCAGAAGTTTAGTGTAGGAAATGCTTAGAATTCAAGTTTTTAAAATTTACCTGTTTGATTTATTTTTGTTCCAAGGTTCTTGTCTTCTATTGCAGCTGTAGTATACTAGCATCTTGATTCCGGACACGGTGCCCAAGCTTCTCCAGTTGAAGTCTCAAAGATACTACATCCTCACTTGATGTTTCATCTAGTGAAGTCAGATTTACATTCTTAAGGTGCTTCGAAGTAGATAGGTCAAACACTTGATTAGGATTTGGAACAAGTCCCAAGCCATGTACATGGCCAGGCTTTTCTTCTCCTAATATTTTACTAAGTGCATCTCCTTTCCATGCAACCTTTCCTTGATTGGTCTCCGCTAAACCTGGCTGCTGCACTATAAGTTCCTTCAAATCCCCCTATACATAGCACCAATATGAATTAAAATAACATGAAAAATATAGTGATGTAAACAATCAAACTCAGTTTCAAAAAAACACAAGCAAAGTCAAGCATTCCCAAATAATGTACCACATGTGCATTTGTGTTCTTCTCGCTTTTAGTCTGGTGTGTATGGATATACAAAACAGCCCTGTGAGGGTATTTCTTTTCAGGATCTTTTTCCCTCTGTTAAAATGAAAATGAATATAAAGAACTTAATAATAACTACCATATAGATGCAGCAAGAGTACACAGTTAGAGTTGTAAAAAAATTTACCAACTCCTCTCTGTTCCGAGCAAAACTCTTTGTTCCAGCTGTATGTGTTGACTTCTTCTTTGTACAGTTTATTCTGTTTTTCTTACTTATATCCTATCATATAATGATGAAATAGAGAAAAGCATTTAAGTTCCACAAATGTTTACAAAATCTACTGGGCATCGAAAACACATAAATATAAATCCAACAATATCCATGTACCAGTGCTTTTTGTGTCGTCCAATTATCAACAAGCGCAATCCACTGATCAGGAATTATACCGTTAGGAACATTACTATGGTTAACTTTTGTGCTCTTATGCTCATCAAAATATATTGATTTCAGATTAGACTTGTGCTGCCTCCATCTCTCTCCAATGGTTCGAAGTATCCATTTTTCCATGCGAGAAGGGTACAGGAATCTCATCTGCATATACCAATAACAAAAGACATAAGTAAAAAGGAAAGTAAAGTATCAAAAGTTACCAACAAGGTTATACGGTGTCTAGCTGAACTACGTACCTTCACTTGCTTAAGTATATCCTCCTTATTTTTTTGTTCATCAGTGTTTTTTTCTTTCTTTCCTATTAGAAGTCTCCAATCCTTGTAGCTCAAGCTACACAAGCAACCATTCCTAGCCACCATGCCAAGAAATTTTCCTAGAAATCCAGCCTCTAATCCAATTGGTTGATCGAACTCATTGCATCTAACCACGATTCTATGACCTCTTGGAAGGTTCCAAATATCTTTCAATTTTGTCTTTCCACGCTTTACTCTGTCCTCAGTTTCATCTATGCAGTGTTACATTGCACAAAATATTCAATGATAAACACTTTTACAGATAACACGTTATGTTAGTAATAAAAATAATTTAAAGTAGGTTAGTAAGTACCGTGGAAATTAACCTCAATATCACCATCACTATCGATCTGATCTCCTCTAGCACTTGGATGAAGCTCAGATGCCTCAGTATTTTGTCCATGGCTCTCTTGTCCAATATGCTCTTCTGACATATATTCATCATGGCTCTGAATTATGAGTTTTCTTCTACCCCTTGCCATAACCACTGCACAACATCATTAATGGAGTAAAAATAGTCACCAAATAGTTTCTAGCAAAAAAATGGAACAGAGAAAATAGTAAAACAACCTTCAACCCTCGGCAGTTCAGGCGTTCAACCTTCAGTCGCCAGTCGGCCGGCCCTCGCCCCTCGGCTCACTCCGCGCGGCGCTCACCCTCCTCCAGTCCTCCCCCGCGTCCCCGCTCTGGCGCTCTCCGTGCTCCCCGCGCAGCCGCGCAGGAGGGGTTGCCGTCTCGCCTACTCGGTGGAGGCGCCGGGCGCGCGCGGCGCAGGAGAGGCGCGCAGCCGGCGGTGGAGGCGCGCGCGCGCAGGCAAGGCGACGGCCGGCGGTGGGGGCGCGGCGGCGCGCGCTCGACTCAGATCTGGCGATGGGCGGCTGGGGCTGGGTTGCCGGGTTGAGGAATGGCCGAGCAGGGCAGATGCAGGGAGATGTGGAGTTGTGCGATGGGAAGAAGGATCAAATTGCGTGGAATATGGGATTCAGTTAGCAAAATGGTGAAATACTATTTTTGTTACACGGCTCCTCTTTAATCTCTATGGAAGGTGGGGTCACTGTGAGGCACCCCAACTATTACTGCGGTTTGCAATTTGTGGCAGCCAAAAAATGAAGAGAAGCAGATTTGTGTGAGAAAAAAATGGAGGGAAGCCAAAGAAACTGAGGTAAAGAAAGGCGGGAGTTAAAAGGGCAAAAAAAAAGAATATGATGATTTTATATTACTATTATACCTTGCATTAGAATTGAAGCGAGTCATCAACTAATTAAAGTAATAGAAAATTAAGGGATTTATTGGTTAGTCCAAATATAGTTTTTTGGTTGGACTATTTAAGGACATCAGAGTCAAAATTTTGGTTTCCTACCTCCATCCCGTAAAGTAAGTGCTTATATGATTCAAAATCTATCCCACAAAGCAAAAATATTATAGCTCAGTTTTTCAGATGGATTTATTGGTTTATTAGGATGAAGCTTAGCTTCTCACCTCGCCGGTCGATTTCCCATTTTACAGTAGGTAGTGAATACACCGTTTGGCTGTATCAACATATACAAGCGAGCAGTCGTTCTCCGAATGAGCTGAAAATTTCACGCTGGACTCCCACCTGCACCGCTGACACGCCATTGCAATTCGCCGCCATAGTTCATTCTGTATAGCACATGAGAAATCATGGAAGGTAGTGAATACACCGTTTGGCTGTATCAACATATACAAGCGAGCAGTCGTTCTCCGAATGAGCTGAAAATTTCACGCTGGACTCCCACCTGCACCGCTGACACGCCATTGCAATTCGCCGCCATAGTTCATTCTATATAGCGCATAAGAAATCATGGAAGGTAGTGAGTACACCATTTGGCTGTATCAACATATACAAGCGAGCAGTCGTTCTCCGAATGAGCTGAAAATGTTTGTTAATTGTTTCGGTGCTAATGCTACATAGTAATTCTTTATTCAAATGTTTTTGTTGCGAGATATTTCAGTTACTCCTGAATTTCTTACACTTAACCCTCTTCTCGGTTTTGTTCATCTCCTGTGGGAAACCCTCGGCCTCCACCCTCGCCGGCTTCTGTACATGGTCAAGAGGGCTCTAGGCATATGCCCGCTTTTGTTAACCATTTTCATATGCGGCCATTCTAAGGTGGCCGCCACTATTAATCGACTATTAATAGAGGTGGACATTCTAAGGCAGCTGCCTCTATTAAGCAATTAACAGAGGCTCACTTCTTAAAATGAATGCCTTTGAAAATGACTTTTAATTTCAGTCTTATACCTTCACAGTGTTAATATTTTTGTAGTTTGTTTTTCAATATTTCCTGCCGACAGAGATGATGGGCCTGTTGTCACTGGATTTATGAACCGACTTGGAATCCTTTTGATCGGTCTCTTGTTCCCCTTTCCCGTGTTCTCTCATACGTGACAGTAGCCTATTCGCTAAGAGCCTGAAAGGGGTAGGTACTGTTGTAGAACGAATAGAGTGTTGCCAAGTGTGAGAAAACATGAACGGAAACAAGAAAGAAGAATAGGAAAGCTGCATTCGTTCTTGGCTCGGCACTTCCGGCTTCAATTTGGATGCCACATCCTTCCAACCAGCATCCTAGCTCATGTGCTCTCCTTACCTTCCCTGGCCCAGCCTCATCCCTATGCATTCCCTAGCTCGGTCTCCAGCTTCCACCAGATTCGCGTGCGACCCACACGAAATCTGGACTCCACACGGCGTTTCTCTTTCTTTCTCCACACAGGAAACTTAAATTAGCCATAAAATTAGGGATAAAGCTAAAGAGACGACAAAACGAAGAAATAGAGAAAATTTCTCTATAAAAAGAAGTTGAAGAGAACTTAAATTAGCCATATAAAAATGAGGGTAAAAAAATGTAAATGCTTTACACAGGTTCAAACACATGTTTTTTTCACTAGCTATGTACCAACTAGCTAAGCAATACTGTCTTTATAACAAATAGTGTATGTATACACAAAAACTTTTGGGGTGCAACTATACCCCCAAGCCTCTAAACTGCCTTCGCCACTGACTCATCTTCATGCAGCATTAGGGTTTGGTACGACACTCCTCCCCCTAGATGCCTTCGGCCAACCACGCCTCTAATTTCATGCATCGTTGTCTTTGTTTGCATTGCGTAAAAGAGAAATCACATAAGTAGCTATATAAACTAGGTTTTCTTCTCCTTGACCGAAAACTCCCCCGTGGTCTTCTCCTCTTTATACAAAACAGCACCACTTTGTGAAGTATTATCATATTGCGATTTGAAATCATAAATCAATGTAGTAACAGTACTTGGGACCACATCAGTGGCACACCTCTGCATAAACTTTTAGGCTTTCTCCAGTGTTTATAGCATTCCTTGCAGTCCATAAACACCAAAGGAAAGTAACAAGCAAGAAGTACTTACATTTCAGTTTGGTTCAGGATGGTTCTAACGACTTAGTCTGCAAAGGAACAAGCAAGAAGTTTCAGTCTGAACTCCTCCAGAGCATGTGAGCACCAACAACAATTGGAGTACTTACATTTCACGAAAAGAAGACCGCCATCCTCGTCAAGCCTTCTACACAATGAGCACAAGGTGTTCAGTGTTAGTATTGGGCTCAGGAGTGCTAAGGCCCATTGAACTGGAATCACTGGCCTCTTTGTACTGACCTTTAACTTTGGCTTCAACGACTCTATTGCAGCCCGTGCACTGCTGTTTGCAGCTTGCTGAAGCAAAGCATCAGAAAAAACAAGCTTCACAAAAGAGCTTTTCTACATAGCATATCTAACATGTGAAGGCAGAGATATTCATTTTTGGATTAGAAGGATTGTGTGAACACTGAACATCATATTCTGGACCATGACCTGAGTAATACAAACAATTAAAAAGAAACTTGTCAGCTATTACAAAATCTTAGTACAACTATACAATATTGAACAGTAGAAAAATCAAACATATCTGACCTTTAATTTTGTTGAGCTATTAATCTTCTTGATCAGAACTTGTACTAGGATCTACATTTGTTCCCTCTACAGTTGTACCCTCTACATCTCTTCTAGTCCATGAATGAGTATTATGTGCATTAGCAAAAAGGTCCCCAAGAGTACTGACATGGTAAGGTTCACATTCTACATCATTCCATTCTTCTCCCATTTCAAATACATCTCTAGGCTTCATCTTCAATGCAACTGACCATCCTGGGTTGTTATGCTCGTCTTCGACATAGAACACTTGGTCAACTTGATTGGCAAATACAAAAGGCTCATGCCCAATCCTGTCACCCTTGTGAATTTGCTGTGAGAAATTCACAAGTGTACAACCAAACTTATCTGTTTGCACTCCCTTTCCTCGAGTGACATCAACCCATTCACATTTAAACAACACCACTGAGAATCTTCCATAATAGTCTAACTCAACTATATTAATGTAACATCCCAAAATTTGGCTTTTTGGAAAAATTTAAATTCAAATTAACTATTTTAAAGTAATTGGATTTTACTTGGCTTTTATTTGATTTTCTGGATTTTATTTCAAAACTTAAAGTAAGAAAAGATATTTTAAAATTTTTATTAAAGCCAAAAAGAGTTTATTTTATTTTTCCTAACCTTCCCTAAATTTTTAAGTAATTATTGATAATTTTCTAGAGTTTAAAATCAATTTTTAAAGTTAAAAAGTATTTTAAAAAATTATAAAATTCGAATTTGAAATTAAAAATATTTTTACTAAGTCTAAAATGCTTCCAGGAATATTATATAATTTTTCTGGAATTTTTAGACATTAAATATTATTTTTCCAAGCGTTTATAAAGTTTCTAGTATTTGTTGAAATCTATTCCGAAAATAAAAATCAAATTATTCCTAGGCCGCCATGTGTCGCTCTCAGATTAAATCAATCTCTCTCCACGTTTTAATCCTAGCCACACATGATCACTTACCCCTTCATAAAATCCAAGAGCCATAACACATCCACTT
The DNA here is from genome assembly GCA_017311315.1 of Dendrocalamus latiflorus. Taxonomy (NCBI): domain Eukaryota; kingdom Viridiplantae; phylum Streptophyta; class Magnoliopsida; order Poales; family Poaceae; genus Dendrocalamus; species Dendrocalamus latiflorus. The sequence continues at coordinate 39,955,292 of CM029655.1, forward strand.
GCCACGTGTCGCAAATCCGACGGCCCGTACCCCTTCACTTCTTCTCCCTCTCTATTACACATGGACCCCACATGTCATATGTTTCTTCAACCTCTTCTTCTTCCTCCTCCCACCCTCTCTCTCCTCCACCATGGATGACAATTAAAAGCTTCGAAACTCCGCCGTTTCTCCCTCTTAACTCCCGATTAAAACATGGAAACGGACGCCCTAATCACCCTCATCAATCTCCCGGCCGTTCCCCGTCCTTTAACCTTCTCAAAACCGAAACCCTCTCCTCTCCTTTCTCTTTCTATAAATTGGCCTTCCCTCACTATTCTCTCCCTTTCCTCCCTCCTATTCGGCCTCCTTCACCCCCTACTCTCCCGCAGTGGCGCGCCGCCGCCTTGTCGCCGTGCGCCGCCGCCCGGCCATCTCCCGTCGGCCACCCCGCAGCGCCCCGCCTCCGTCGCCTTTTTCTGCTGCCGCCGGCCACCCCGGGCCCCGCCGCCGCCACCTCCTCTACCCCCGCCGCCACTCGCCGCCCCGCCTCCGGCCGCCGGCCGCCGGCAAGGTCGCCTCCCGTGCGCACCCCCGCGTACCTCCATGATTTCTTCTCTAATCATGTTCAACCATGTTTATTTGATTTGTTGTTGCTCCTTTGTCAAGAAATACCAAGTGCTCACTTGGCTAGTGGGTGCATGTTAGTGCATGCATGCATGAGGTTGTGAGTTCAATTCAGGGCAAGGCAATTTTCGGTTTGGGCTTGCCAAAATTTTTGTTAGCCAATGACAACCGGGCCCCACGTGTCATACACTCCAAAATACCCCAAAAATCAGCCAAAATAAGATTCCAGAGAATATTCCCTCGTTTTGCATTTTTCTGGAATTTCTAAACCGATCAAACTTCCAATCGCTCCTTCTCCCTCGTCCGAACTCCGAATCCAGTGATTCAAATTTCTAAATTTGTCTAAAAGCATAATCTAAGTTGCAGTATATATTTTATATTTTTGTGATTTTATTTGCATTTATTTATTTGTTTTTTTTGTTGTTTCGCGCGTAGAAACCGACGTTGCCGAAGTGTTTGTCGAGTCGCAGCAAGAAGAACCAAACCACGCTCAAGAAGGCAAGTCTCCTTTTACCATCTTGCTCCTATGATTTACAAAATGATTTGTGTAGTTATTTTAAATTATTGCATGCTTATGTTGTAAAAATGGATAACTTGATTTTAGAAAAAATTAGTTAAATGTTCCAATTGTTATACCTTCCATTGAAAATCGTTTACCTTGTACCATTGTCAACTTAGGATATTCCTTTGACTCAATAATGAGTTAGTATTACATTTTGTTAAATTTATACTAGCAAATGCTTAGTTTAGCGAATCAATATAAAATGTTCAAATGAGAAGCATGTTTGCTAAATGTTTTGATCAATGGTTTGTTTGAACATTGGTAATGGATGTTACCATTGTTATTTGATTTGTTTGAAAAGTGGTAATGGATGTTACCACTGTTAATTTGAAAATAAAAATGAAGTTCAAAGGGAAAAGTTGACAAGGGTGGATGGAAGGTTTGGCTGGTGCAGTTTAGCATGAGAATTTTTGGATTGTGAATGAGCCACCCTGGTCGTTTAAGGACCGACGCTTGTGTTTGTCCAAACTGAGCAAAACAGTGCAACCACAAGTCTATATGGGTACGACCTAGCTAACTAATCTATAAAGGTGTAGTTTAGATATCACCAGTGGTGTATTGAGTGCCAGGGTGTACTGGTTACTCATAGTGAGGGACAGGGTTTACTGTACTCATACGGCGCAAGAGGGGGCTCCAACTCGTGGATTCGAGTTGTGGTGAAACCTTAGCGGGTGGTATCTAGCTATACTGGAGTAGGTGAAAGGCTTTGTGATATTTTATCTGGGTCTCATGCCAAAGGAAGCATGTTGACTATTAAGATAATTTATCTCTTGTGGGTAAAGTGTACAAACTCTGCAGAGTAAAAACTATTCGAATAGCCGTGCCCACGGTCAAGGGCGGGCAAGGAATGCATTCACATGGTAGAAGTTTGATTTTGATTTCAAAATAAAATGGTTTGTCAAACTTGAGAGTGGTATAACTCTCGTGATTTAAATCTGGTGGTGTAACCAGATCAGGTGGTTTAACTTGAGTTTTGAAAGTTGGCAGATAGCCTGAGATTTTAGTGCTGGTGGTTTAACCTTCACTAAGTTATTTATCTAATTTCATTTATGAAAAACAAGATGTTTATCAAATGGCCTTTGAAGTAATTGTGTAGATTTGAAATAAAATGCTGATTTTTGCAAAAGAACCATATAGCCTTCCTTTGTGAAGCCTTGCATCTATGCATCTTTCCCAAGACTTGCGGAGAACAATTTTGTACTCACATGTTGCTCTACAAATACATTAGCAGAGGATGAGGAAGCTCAAGCTGGAGAATACGACTTCTGTGCCGAGTGTGGATGCGGTGGATTCTTCCCGGATGCTTAGGACTCGTTTCCCCAGTCAATTGCCTGTGGCAGATTGATGGGTCGTTTAATTTACTTTTTGCTTCCGCTGTGTTTATTTTCGTTTTAAGGTTCTGTGAACCTTTGTAAGGCAATGACCAATGTAAACTTCAGTTATTATTGTAATAAATCGTGGATGGCAATGTACCGTTTTTCTGGTTATCTGTGTGTACTAGCATTGATCTGGGACTAGTACTGTAATGCACAGGGGGGTCCGGAAGTTTCTACTCCGGGTCTCACAATTAAGTATCCTTCCATAGTAGGTAATATCTCCATGGATAGGGTTAGTATCCCCTCCAGAAGAATAACTTGATGTTTTTGCAGTCACAACAACTCCACTATTTTGCGTCGCCTTGTCATAACATTTAGCTCTAAATCTGAAACCACGGATGTTAAAGGCTCTGTGTCTTCTTGCTGCATCCAATGGGCCGCGAGCCAACCATCTAATGTCCTCATCGATGCTATCGCTACCATTTTTTTGCTCCAACTGCATGATCTGTATCATCACAAAATATACTTAAGTCAATTTTTCCTATTTTTTTGAAGAAAAAACAAACCATGATACCTACATGTTCTCTAAACCAATTAGGAAACTCTTTATTCTGTATCTTCTCAATTGTTTTCAAAGATAGACGACGTTGACGATTTCTTCTTTTGAGATCAGCGTCATGCTCTCTAAAATGGAAATTAACATGGATTCAGTTTTAAAGAAACATATGTAATATGTTGATAGGTGTTAGTAACACTTACTTCAAGTACGGAATGACAGCTTCACAATTGTATACTACATATCTATGTGCTTGCAGTTTCTCTAGATCGGTTAAAATGAAACTGGATGGTCTTCCCAATGGTTTTCCTATAGGAGGAAACAATGAGGAATCATGTCCATATAAGTTAGATTCAAGATGATCCTGGTTCTCATCATTCCTTGATGGTTTGTTATGCTTTGTGGAGAAACCTTCCAGGTACCTAGAACAAAACACCACACACTCATCTGCCAAAAATGAATTTGCCATTGAAGCCTCTGGATGAGCTTTATTGCGAACATATGACTTCAGTTTACATAGGTACCTGCAACATATGGAAAAGCATCAATTTAGTAGGTTATATATAATAAATGATCAAAACAATGAACTTGTATTAGTTAGAATCAGTACCTTTCAATGAAGTACATCCATCGATAACAAACTGGTCCACCCATCTTACATTCAGTTGCTAAATGTACTACTAAGTGAACCATAACTGTAAAAAATCCAGGAGGAAATATCATCTCCATTTTGCATATTGTAACTTTAATTGAGTGTTCCAAACGGTCAAGGTCATCAACACGAAGCACTTTCGAACATATTCCTCGAAAATAAGCAGACAACTCAAATATTACTGCTGTGATATCATCTGGAATAATACCCCTTAGAGCAATAGGCATCAGCTGTTGAAGTAGAACATGGCAGTCATGTGTTTTGAGACCAATAAGTTTTCCTTCAGCACAATTTACAGATTTTGATATGTTTCCAGAGTAGCCATCAGGAACTTTTATGTCTCGAAGCACTTTACAAAATGTTTGTCTCTCACTTTTAGACATAGCAAACCTTGCAGGTGGCAAGTAGAACTTGCCTGAAGGTTTTTCTTGTGGGTGGAGGTCCTCCCTAATGTTCATCTCTTTGAGGTCTTGACGAGCTTGTAAATTATCTTTTGACTTTCCATCTAAACCACATAGTGTACCATAACAATTTTCAAACACATTCTTCTCTATATGCATCACATCAAGATTGTATCGAAGAATATTATCATCCCAGTAAGGCAATGTGAAAAGACTACTTAATGCCTTATAAGTTTTTGACTCCTTGAAATCACCTAAAGCAATGATTTCATCCAAAATTGGACGGTCATAATAAGTTTGAGGCTCTGTTCCAAGCTCCACTGTTCCATCAAATGAATTCCCATCCAAACAAAAAGGATGGTCAAGAGGAAGAAATCGACGATGACCCATAAAACAAGATTTACGACCATGCTTCAGACGTTTGGACCATGCATTTTCACCACAAGGTGGACATGCAAAATTTCCATGAACCATATGAGAAGCAAGCATTCCCAAGCCTGGTAGGTCACTAATGGTCATTAGCACTGCTCCTCTCAAATCAAAAGTTTCGTTTCTTGATGCATCATATGTTGACATACCATTTTGAAATAAATCTTTTAGGTCCTCCAAAAGTGGTTTAAGGAACACATGAATTCTATCCCCAGGACTAGTAGAACCAGGAATTATTAAAGACAACATTAGATAATGCTCTTTCATGCAAAACCATGGAGGTAAGTTATATATTACCAAAACAACTGGCCAACAGCTATATCTAGAACTCAACATCCCATACGGATTAAACCCATCGGTAGCTAAGCCAAATCGAATATTCCGTGCATCTGACTCAATTTGTGGAAACTTTTTATCGAACTCCGTCCATGCTGGGGAGTCAGCTGGATGTCGTAGCGCACCATCCTTGATGCGCTCTTCATCATGCCATCTTAGGAGAGGTGCTGTTTCTTTGCACATAAACAGTCTTTTTAGCCTCTCTTTAATAGGAAAGTATCTTAATACTTTACTAGGCGTTGCTTTCCTTCTTTGCTTCTTTGTTAGTTTGGTTTCAGGTTCCATACCTTTCCACCTAGAAGCCTTGCACTTTGAGCAAAAATCATCATTTTCCTTGTCTTTCCAAAATAGTTCGCAATCATTTGGGCACACATGAATATTTTCATAGCCCAAGCCAAATTTGGAAATAATTTTCTTAGCCTCATAAAAATTTTTGGGAAGTTCCTTTCCATTTGGAATAGCCTTCTGCAAAATACCAAGTAGATCACCTAATGATTTATCTGACCATTTGTTCATGGATTTTATATTGAACAAAAGCACAAGTAAAGTTAGCTGCGTTAATTCACATCCTGTCCATAAAGGCTTTTTGGAATCTTCAACCAATTTATAGAACTCTTGTGCTTCTAAATTTGGCCCGCTGACAGGTGGATTCGGAAGATTTGCGGCATCTGTCATAGGTATGTCTTCATACATGTGATAAAATGCATCATGAAGCAGCTGACTCATGTTATCATGCCTTTCTTCATTCTGAGATTGTGGTTGTTGATCAACGGTGTGCTGCACTGAAGGGTCACTATGAAAATCCCATTCTTCATGCACTGAAGGGTCACTACGAAAATCCCATTCTTCATAATTCTCAAGTATCCCATTGCAGACCAAATGTTCATATATTTCATCCCTGGATAGGAGACTAGTATGCACGCATGTATGACATGGACAATAAATCTTGGTATCTTCGGTCTTATCTTTAAATGCAAATTCAACAAATCCTTCTACACCAGCTATGTACCGAGTAGAATCTTTAGGATAGCCCAAAAGAAGCTTGATGATTTTTAAATCCATTGTGAAACCATAAAAAGCTATTGCTGTATAAATAAATAGCAGCTGTAAGTTCATATTTATTTATCATCATATAAATAGCATAACCACATTATTATTATGATTTGGATCCCTTTAAGTTACATTATCACAACTATTTTGCCTAAGGCAATAAAGATCAGAAAATTATAAAGCAGCTTATTGTAAAAGGTTAACCGAAAGGAAACAAGAGTTCTAGCTTCCAGAGAGGAAGATTGCTATTTCAGTTTCAGTTAGATAATTAGCAGACTGCTCCAGCTAGAGCAGAAAATGAGTCTATCAGAACATGTTATATGGCTGGTCGCACCAGTTTAGCAAATCAGAGAAGTACTAAATAAAAAAATCCATACATATTGTGGCTCACACATATCTGTGATAGATATTCTATTGATTTCAATATGTTGTGACTGAAGGTTAACACTACTGCTTCAGTAAAGCACTAACAGAACAGACTACAGAGTACTCAAGTCAGTGCAGGCACACATGGCGCTAATTGATCGCAACTCATGATTCAGGGTCAAACAACATGATCTCAATGACAAAGATGGTGTGGTTAGCAGGTTGATTGGCTTAAGCAGCTGGGGTCTTCAACAGTGGCGGAGCCAGGATTTCTCAGAGCCTCGGGCAAGACACTACCAACTGAAGCCGCAACAATCACATACAACCTATTTTCGTAAGCACGCATATCCTCACTAGCAATTGATTCCACATTAAGCAACAATCGTGCAATATCATGTACAAAGGTTCTAAGAAAGCAAAATTACAGGGATCCGAGAGGAGGCGGGACATAGATGTCATCGTTGAGGCAGTAGATGGTGTCGTCGACCTTGGCTCCTCGGCGCAGGCGTCGTCCTCCTGCGGCCTCTCCGCATCCTCGGGCTCCTTCTTCTTCTTGCTGGGCACCTTGGCCGGCTTGGTCGCGGGGGGCGCGGCAGAGAGGAGGCGGGGGTGGCGATGCGGGAGATGCGGTGGGGGGACTAGAGGCGGCCGGCGGCGGAGTCGCGGAGAGGCGACTGGAGGCGTCGCGAGATGGGAGTCGGCACTTGGGAGGGGACTGCGGGATTGGGGATCGCTAGGGTTAGGCCACGGCGGAGAGGAGGCGGGGGTGGGGGCAGCGATGCGGGGGGAGAGGATGCGCCGATGCGGTGGGGGCTGGGGGCGGCTGGCGGCGCCGCGGCGGAGTCGCGGAGGCGGCTGGAGGCGTCGCGAAGATGGAAGAGGATGGGACGACGCGCCACGGACTGAGAGAGGATTTGGGGAGCGGACGGCACCACGGCAGAGCCGCAGCGGCTGTTGTGGTTAACTAAGTTTAGGAGGAGAACAATCACAAAAGACTAGCTGCTTGGTTGGTCAGTGTGGTATGTACATAGTGTATTAGTTTTGGCAGGTTGCGGGTTCGAAACCTATAAACGAGTATTTTTGTCTGTAATTTAATTAATGATTAAAGAGCAGCACCTGTGTACTATAATTTAATTAATAATGATTAAAGAGCAGATGAGAGCATCTACGCCTATAGTACGGGATCACCAGGTGTAGCTCGAGGGAATGCTTGCAACAGTTAGTAAATGTTGCCACATCATTCCTTGCAACGAATAAATCATGTGTTGCCACATATCCATTGCTAAAGGGGGGTTTATCTTGTAGTGATACAACATGGCTCTGATACCAAATGTTAGATCAAACACCCTCACAATCGCTCAAACACACATATGAACGCTCGGTTGGATGAACTCCAGAATCACAAATGAACAACCAAAATGGAGAGCTAGAGATGAGACGTGCATTCTTCTCACTGCTGAAAACTGCAGCGTTTCTTCCTTATATAATGCAAAACATGACCTTCTAACTACTAGTACCAGATACACTAAATAAATGCCATTACGTGCATTAAGCAGCACATGCATGCCGTTACTTGCACTGCCAAGCAGTTTTTACATGCATGCATAATTAGATATTATTAGCTAACATGCACAGGATTACTAACAGATCTTACCATTTTTGGTGTGTTTTGTTCGCAGGAAGGAAGGAACAGGAGAGGAGGCCATGGAAGAATTCTCCAAGGTCAGCACATTCTTTTAGCTTTAGCTACTGTTGTTACTTATGACCATACGATATGCTGGTTTTAGATTGGATCTTGTGCGATTAAATTTGGTTACGCAACCCCAATACCGGATTAATTATTTTTCATATAAAATTGTGGACTTAGCTCCACCTTAAACGTTAAAGAAAAGAAGAAAAATGAAATGAAACAAATAACTTTTGATTTCTCATATACTGCCAGTGAAACTCTGGTCCTGACAAATGAGCTGAAACTGTTGTCATTGTGACAAATTCTAGTGTGCCTATCTGGTGGTAATGGTTTCTGGCAAGATGAACTTCGATAGCTAGTGAACAGAAATCTGTGAGAGCTTACCCTGATGTCATCAAGAACTAATGATTCACCTACTAATGCCAATTAGTTGTTAACGTCCTTTACAAGATGTTCACAGCAACTTTGGCCGTCAATCCTGTATTGCAAACTGAAACTGAAACTATTTTATGATTTTTGATTAACACAATTCTTTCTATGAAGCAACACCCTATTTTATCAGAAAAGGCATTGTAACATCCCAAAAATTCCCTTTCAGAAAAATTTAATTTCAAATTAATTATTTAAATATATTTGGATTTATCTTAATTTTATTTCAAAGTCTAAAGCAAAAAAATGTATTGTAAATATTTTATTAAAGCCAAAAAGAGTTCATTTTATTTTTCCTAACCTTCCCTGAAATTTTAAATAATTTTTGAGAATTTTCTGGAACAGAAAAACAAATTTAAAGGTTAAAAAGTATTTTATAAAATTATTAAAAAGCATACCTGAAATTAAAAATATTTTTCCTAAGTCTAGAAGTGCTCCAGGAATATCCTATAATTTTTCTGGAATTTTTATACATTAATTACTATTTTCTAAACAATTATAATGTTTCTAGTGTTTTCTAAAAAAGTAATCTGAAAATAAAAACTCAATTTAATCTCAGCTTGCCACGTGTCGCTGAGAGACCATGTGGTTATGACCCCATGAGTGTGATGCTTAATTGGCGTTTGGTTTAGGAAAGTCGAGTTTGGTTTGTGTGGTTCGGACCATGTTGTTGTGTGGTGCAATCGGCTTGGTTAAACTTGGTCGTATGGGCTTAGGATGCTTAGTCTCTTGTTACGACAGGTTTGGACTTTTACCTGCTTAAGATTACTCTTAATGCTTCTATTGATTACATGTTATCGAGCGGTGCTATTTGATGTGTTTCTTGTCTGTGATGGCTGCACGACGTCGAGGCGGAGTCGTGGCGAGACACGAGGTGACCAGACTAGGCGTAGGTGGTGCTGAGGTCAGAACGGTCGGGATGTGTCGAAGACAACGGAGACTCGAGGTGGTTGCGAGGCTTGGACGACAAGAGACGCGGAAGCTTCCCAGAAGGTGCAGGAGGGGCGAATTGGTAATTTTACGAGGCTGCACAAGCGGGAGCGGGTTCCGTTGGATTTAGCGGGTGTAACGGGTTGGAGACTCGTTAGCCAAGGGCTATAAATAGGAGTAAGTGGCTGCATGTACTCCCATGGCTTTGGGAGAGAGTTAGGGTTTTGTTTGAGTCAAAAGAACCTTTGGGAGGTTGTTTTGCTTTGAGGCTTTAGTGGTTGAGGGCAGCAGTGTGTGTCTCCCTCATTTGTCTCATCCCTCTGTGTGTTCTTGAGAGATAGGAAGATGGGTTCTTGATCATCTAAGCATGTATGGGGAAGTAGAGAGGGTGTGAGTTGTTTCTCCTATGCAATTATGTATCTCTCTTCCTCAATATCAATCTGAGATGGTTTTGGTTGAATTTGATTAAGTCTCTGGCTCTCTGTTTCTTATTTTCCTTCAATGCCTTCTATGTGAGATTTTTGACTTTTTGTGTTTTGCCTCGATTCTTGCTGAGGAGTGGCAAAATGGGTTGCTCCTTGATGGAATTGCACTTCTACACCCTTTGGTCAGCGAGTTCCAAGAACAAATCAATTTTAGTCTCAGATTTCATCTCTCAGCCTCCTCTGTTCATGTTTTTCTCTGTTCTTGATTTCTAGGGTTTTGGCAAGATCCTTGTTTCCCTTCTTGAGATGGAATGAAACTTGTCTTGTTGAGTCTGGAGGCTATCTAGTAGCTATCCTCAAAGTTTCATGTCCAAAGGATCAAGGGTTAGATGGGAATTTGAAGTTTAGGGCTGCACTCTGAATATTTTTAGTTGTTGCCAAAATCTTGATTTCTTGTTGTTGAGTTGGTTTCTTTGCCTCCCCAAGTTCCTCTGGGTATTTCTTTTGTTTCCCTACTAGTCTGGGCCGAGGAGATCAAATGACAGTCTCTTTATTCTCAGTTGGGGGAAGTTCTTGTTCTTAATCTGAAAAATCTGTTTGCTGTCCCCTTGAATCCCGAGGAGCAGTCAGACCGGAGGGATGAAGGCGGTCAGACCGGGCAAACCACACCGGTCAGACCGGTGCTTTGCCGGCGGTCAGACCGGCCTTGAGGAGGCAGTCTGACCGGCTTGGCCGAAACAGTTTGACTGGCCACCCCTTCCAGCTTGTGCAATTTCTTGAGGGGTTTTGTTGTGTGTTGTCTCGCGTCTTTTCTTGGTTGCTTTAAGTTCCAGAGAGTATGTTTTGCAGTGAACATGTCTTCTACTTCATAGTTTTATAACTATAGGAGGAAAATATTTTTAAGTGGAATTCTTTTGGAGGTAAATTTTTAAGTCGACATTCACCCCCCTCTGTCGCTATTTCGGTCCAATAATTGGTATCAGAGCCGGTTAGCTCTTCTCAATAGATCTTAACCGGTCTCTAGAGCCATGGCGATAGACAAGTACTCGACCAAGCCCCCGGTCTTCGTTGGGATCGACTATCCCTTCTGGAAGAGCCGGATGGAAACCTACATCCAGGCTCAGGGCTATGCCATCTGGCGTAAGGTCAAAGTACGATATGCTGTTCCTGCTGATGAGAACATCAATGCCGGGAACATGGCTGATGTTGAGGCGAATGCTAAGGCAAGGAACATCATCATTCAGGGGTTGAGCCGAAGCGAGTTTGACCGCATCTCTCATCTTACGTCGGCTTTCGACATTTGGGTGACCCTCGATGCTTACCATGAGGGCACCACCCAGATCAAGACAGTCCGACAGGACCAGTTCAAGCGAGATTACAACAAGTTTGAAATGCTCGCTGGCGAGTCCCTTGATGAGTGTGTTGCGTGTTTCCACAAGATCTTGAGCAACCTCCGAGCGGTCGGTCTCACATACCCCGACTCGGATAACGCTCGTCAGATGCTCGAGGCTCTTGACTTACGCGTTTGGGAGATGAAGGTGACTACCATCAAGGATACCACTGATCTCTCGACCTTGACTCTTGACGCGTTGTATTCACGCCTCAAGACTCACGAGATTGACATAGTCTCTCGTAGGTCGAAGTCGCATTCGATAGCCTTAGTCACTGATCCCACTTCTGGACCTTCTTCTGAGTCAACTTACGGATTCTCCCTTGCTGCTCTCTGTGACATAACTGATGATCAGTTAGAGCAGCTTGTGGATGAGTAGTTAACCCTCCTAGCTCGGAGATTTTCCCATGCTTACAAGAGGAGGAGGGACGGAAAGAGAGGAGGACCCGTGATCTGCTTCGAGTGTGGTGGCCCCAACCACATTCGAGCAAACTGCCCCAAGCTGGGGAAGGGCAAAGGTGACTATGGCGGTGTGAGCAAGAACGACTACATCGACAAGAACCGCAACAAGAAGCCTCCTGCTCACACCCAAGACAAGAAGAAGTTCCGTGACCTTAGCAAAGCCAAGAAGCTCTTCCACCGCGTCCTCACCGCCTTCGACGACCTCGACCTCAGCGAGGTGGAGGGGTGGAGCAATGACGATGGGATGGACGAGCAAGATCCCAAGGGCGGCGACGACTTCTCCGGCATGTGCTTCATGACCCTTGAGGGCGAAGTGAGCGACAGCGAGCTGTACTCCGACTCCGATGAGGTATCCCCCACCTACGACTAGCTTAATGATGCTTTTCTTAAGCTAGGTAGATTCCATGCTAGATCTAGAGCTAGGTGTAGCGAGTTGGAGAAGGAAGTAGAGAGCTTGTCATGGGAGCTTACTTCACTTAGATCTGCTCCCTCCCGTGACGATTGTGATGTATGTACTGCTCTGCTTGATGACATGGAGAAACTAAGGACCTTGCATTATAGTGTGTCCTCTGAGCTAGACATGATTAAGGTGGAGAATATTAGTCTTCTTGCTAAGCTAGAGATGAGTAGGGTAGCGCCTTCTTTATCTACTACTATTGAGGCTATTTCTTGCACCTCATGTGAGGATAAGGACAATGCGTTTAGAGGTCTTTATACCATGTTGCTCGATCTGCCCGAGACTTGTGAAAATTGTAATAATCTGAAGATGAACCTAAAACGGGTAGATCATAAAATTACTGAATTACAAGCTTTTCTTCTTGAGCCTGTTGCTTCATGTGTGAACTATCCCAAGCTTACTGCTGAGCTTGAAGCTGTCTCCAAAAAGTTTTAAGAATTAGTTGATGACAACAACAGATTGGCCCAATATACTTCTAAGGACCCTGTTAGCTCACCATGCATTAATTGTAACAAACTAAAATCTGACTTGGTTGCATTGGATGAGAAATGTGTGAAGCTAACTAAGGACCTTCTAGAGAAGCCACCTTCTGCTTGTAATGTGTGTGCTGCTGAGGGAGAGAAGTCCAAGGGTAAGGTAGATACACCTAGCGACGTGAACCAATTGGCTAGCAGTAGGACTGTCCATTCTGAGTTGGCTGTGCATGCACATGCCATTCGTTCCTCTGCTGTTGGTTCCTCTTCCTCTACTCCCTTACCTTCTGCTACTCCTTCTTTCCCTGCTCTTCTGCACCTCTCTTTTCGGGAGTGTCAGTATCTTATGAACACTCTCGAGAGATTTGTAGGAGGCAAGAAGAAGCTTAGTCTTATTCTAGACCAATCCAAGATTTGCAGATTTAATCAGGGTCTAGGATACGATTTCTATAAGGACATGAGGAAGCATCCACCTGCCGTGCTTAGACCCATAGCCGCAGGTGTGATCGAGGTTGAGCCCAGAACTGAAAAAGTTCATTTAAGTCTGCGGGCTTTGTTCAAGGGATTTCTAACAGTAAGGTGATTCCACCTGCTGCTTCAGCCTCACAAAAGGCGAAGCCTCACCGTGTTACTTCTACCTCTTAGAAGGTGAAGTATCACTGCACCTTCTGTCAGAAGGATGGACACTCGATCAAGCGATGCTTCAAGCGCGCTAAGATCGCGCGGAGAGATCGTGCTGAGGCTATTAGGCATATTCAAGGTTAGCCCCAGACCTTGAGTGCCCCTAAGACCCACATGAGGTCTAGGACTGTTCAGCTGGATGGGTTTGGGCAGCATCGAGGACTTGATTTTTTTGAGTTTTCTGGTTTTCGTCCTCATGCTCCCTTTGGTCGTCACTTTTGCCATCCTGAGGGTAGATCTCGTTTCCCCCGTCGAGATAGCTACCCGCGGCGTGATCAACATGTTGCTGGTGTCTTGACTCGCTCCTCTGTAGCAGTCAAGCCCAACAACCGCTTCAGGTCTACAAATAGACCTTCTGCTTCTTTGAGTGACAGAGAGCGTAGGGTAGATAGAGGTCAGTCGTGTTTGACTACTTCATCTGTTCGACGTGTTACTCAGTGTGCCAAAATCACTCTTGATTTACCCCAGTACTGAGACTTTACTCTCTTGTTGACTCAGGTTCGTTGGGCAGGGAAGGGAAAGGTTTGGCTCGTAGACTCCGGGTGTTCACGACACATGACCAGAGACTCCCGTTGGTTTTCTTCCCTAGCCCGTGCTCCAGGTGATGAGACGATCACCTTCGGAGATGCTTCATCTGGGCGTGTCATTGCAAAGGTACAATGCGCGTTAATCAATCCTTCATCTTAAAAGATATTGCCTTGGTTAGTAAGCTGCAGTATAATTTACTTTCAGTTTCTCAGCTTACCGATGACAGTTTCGAGGTGAGCTTTAAGAAAAACGCTTGCAAAATTCTTGATTCTTCGAGTAGTTTGGTTTGCGAGATTTCTCGTTATGGGAGGATCTTTCGTGCTGATTTTTCTGAGTCTTCTGGTGATCCTCTTCAGTGTTTGGTTGCTTCTAAGTCCCGTGACCTTTCTTTCTGGCATAGGAGACTTGGTCATATTGGATTTGACCATTTGACCCGAGTTAGTGGCCATGACCTCATTCGTGGTTTGCCGAAACTCAAGATGGTCAAAGATCTAGTTTGTGCTACTTGCCGGCAAGGCAAGATGGTCGCCGCTTCCCATCCTTCGGTCACAGTCACTATGACCGATGCACCAGGACAGCTGCTCCATATGGATACAGTTGGACCAGCTCGAGTGCAGTCAGCAGGAGGGAAGTGGTATGTTCTTGTCGTGGTTGATGACTTCTCGAGGTATTCTGATGGGGACGGGGTCCCGATCTTCCAACAGGTTCTGGGTAAGTTCGATTTGGTGGAGGCACGACACAAATCGATCCGGCTTCCGAACGACACGTTCCGAACCCCGCAATCGCAGCACCACGTCTCCTCAGGTTATCAACCGTGCGCAGCCCGGTTGACCTCGCCAAGAAGGCTAATCCTCGCCTGCGAATCGAAGAACACAAGCAAGAACAAGGAAGAACACAACTGAATTGCAGATGGATAGATTTAGCACTCGAAAGTTGGGGTCTCACAAACCGATGAACGGCGAATCTGTTCAAAGACAAATCAATCTAAGCAAAACCCAAACCCTAATGGTGGGGGTGGTGGCTGAATATAGAGGAGTTAGGGGCGTGCAAAACCCCTGGACGCGCCCCTAATGGGCTCCAACACAATACAAAGCCGATCGGCCCAAAAGACGGTGGCGCAGCACCCTGACAGATTCTAAACGCCCACTTGTTTCGATGATTCCTGTTGACTCCGATTGAATTTTGACATGGGACCAAAGCCATTGGAAAGGTGGTCTTCTTAGCTTTCCATACACATGTGGAACGTCCAAAACGGAGTCTGGATACGATCTGGGTGTCCGTTTTAGTACGGTCTGGTCCTGGACTCCGAATTGGATTCGAAGTCGGTTTGAGTTGGGCCTCCAACATGATTCGACCGCCCTTGCTGGACTTGTGCGCCTAGTAGCACTTCTCCAAGTACTTCCAAGTCCTCTCCATGGTTCCTAATCATAATTAAATCATTAGGTAGCAATCTATTCTCAAATGAACAAAAGGAAATATTTAGGAACGAGCTCACCTGTAAATTCAATTGTCGGGCGCGAGCTCTAGTGATTGGTCCTTGAATGTCAAGTGGAGGAGTGTTGTATGTATCCGAAGAAGTGATGTCCTCATCATCCTCCCCCTCTTGAAGCGGAGTTGTCCTCAACTCAGCCTCATCTTCTTCTCCCAAGTATGGCTTCAAATCTGAAATGTTAAAGGTGGGACTAACCCCAAACTCGGGAGGCAACTCAAGTTTATATGCATTATCATTTATCTTCTCAATTATCTTAAAAGGACCAGCAGCTCTAGGCATCAATTTTGATTTTCTTAACTCAGAAAATCGATCCTTTCTCAAGTGCAACCAAACAAAATCACCCGGTTCAAGTTTAACTTCCTTTCGACCTTTACTACCAGCAATCCTATATTTTGCATTCATCTTTTCAATGTTTGCCTTAGTAGTCTCATGCATTTTGACAATAAAATCAGCACGCTCCTTAGCATCATTATGAACTCTCCCACTAGTAGGCAAAGGTAAAATATCAATAGGGGCACGGGGATTGAATCCATACACTACCTGAAAAGGACTTACTTTAGTGGTGGAGTGTTCCGCTCGATTATATGCGAACTCAACATGCGGCAAACATTCTTCCCACAACTTCAACTTGTTCTTCAAAATAGCTGTCAACATGGTAGACAATGTGCGGTTCACCACCTCAGTTTGGCCATCAGTTTGTTGTAGAGAACAACAACTTTGTACCCAACTTGTTCCATAGAGTACGCCAAAAGTGACTCAAGAACTTGACATCACGATCTGAAACAATAGTAGAAGACATACCATGCAAACGAACTATCTCTTTGAAAAAGAGGTCAGCAATATGAACGGCATCATCGGTTTTATGACATGGTATAAAGTGAGCCATCTTAGAAAAGCGATCCACAACAACAAAAATGCTATCCCTCCCCCTCTTAGTCCTGGGCAATCCTAAAACAAAGTCCATAGAAATATCTGCCCACGGAATAGAAGGAACAGGAAGAGGCATATATAAACCATGTGGATTCAAGCGAGACTTAGCTCTTTGACATGTAGTGCAGCGAGCAACAAACCGCTCAACATCTCGCCTCATCTTTGGCCAAAAGAAGTGTGTGGCCAGAACATCCTCTGTCTTCTTAGCACCAAAATGTCCCATCAAACCGCCTCCATGCGCCTCCTGCAACAACAAAAGACGAACGGATCCAACTGGAATGCATAGGCGGTTAGCTCTAAACAAATACTCATCATTGATCATGAATTTATTCCATGCTTGTCCCTCTTTACAATGCAACAACACATCCTTAAAATCAGCATCAAAAGCATATTGTCCTTTAATAGTTTCAAGACCAAAAATGCGACAATCAAGTTGAGACAACATGGTATAGCGTCGAGACAAAGCATCAGCAATCACATTATCCTTCCCTTTCTTGTGTTTAATGACATAAGGAAAAGATTCAATAAATTCAACCCACTTAGCATGTCTACGATTCAAATTGGTTTGACTACGAATATGCTTAAGTGATTCATGATCGGAATGAATGACAAATTCTTAAGGCCATAAATAGTGTTGCCACGTCTCTAAAGAACGAACAAGTGCATACAATTCTTTATCATACGTGGAATAAATAAGAGCAGGACCATTCAATTTTTCACTAAAGTAGGCAACAGGTTTGCCTTCTTGCATCAAAACACCACCAATACCAATTCCGCTAGCATCACATTCGAGCTCAAAAGTCTTACCAAAATCCGGAAGTTGGAGCAATGGTGCGTGTGTAAGCTTGTCCTTCAAAAGATTAAAGGACTCCTCTTGTGATGGCCCCCAATGGAACACGACGCACTTCTTTGTCAACTCAATCAATGGTGTCGTAATGGTGCTGAATTCTTTGACAAAGCGGCGATAAAATCCTGCAAGGCCAAGAAAACTCCGCACTTGGGAGACCGTCATGGGCGTGGGCCAACTCCATATCGCCTCCACCTTGGCTCTATCAACCTCAATGCCCTGTGGAGTCACAACATAGCCAAGAAAAGAGACTCGATCCGTGCAAAAGGTGCACTTGTCAAGGTTACCAAACAAACGTGCATCTCTCAAAGCATTAAAAATAGCACGTAAGTGATTCAAATGTTCATCCATGGACTTGCTATAAATCAAGATATCATCAAAGTAAACGACCACAAATTTGCCAATGAAAGGACGTAAAACCTCGTTCATTAATCTCATGAAAGTGCTAGGTGCATTAGTTAACCCAAAAGGCATGACTAACCACTCATACAAGCCGAACTTAGTTTTAAAAGCAGTTTTCCATTCATCGCCAAGTTTCATTCTTATTTGGTGGTATCCACTACGCAAGTCAATCTTTGTGAAAATTGTAGCACCACACAACTCATCAAGCATGTCGTCTAGCCTAGGAATAGGATGACGATACCTTATAGTAATGTTGTTAATGGCTCTACAATCTACACACATACGCCAAGAACCATCTTTTTTTGGAACCAAAAGAACAGGAACAGCACAAGGACTAAGGCTCTCACGTACGTACCCACGGTCCAAAAGGTCTTGGACTTGTCGCTGAATCTCCTTAGTCTCTTCAGTATTGGTCCTGTACGGTGCACGGTTTGGCAAACTCGCTCCAGGGATCAAATCAATCTGGTGCTCAATCCCTCGAATGGGTGGAAGTCCTGGAGGTATCTCATCAGGGAAAACATCTTTAAACTCCTGCAAAAGGTTAGTGACAGGAGCAGGCAAAGTGCAAGGCATATTATCAAGAGAAAATAAGGCATCTTTGCACACAAAAGCATAGCATGTATCATGAACATCATCAATTTCAGCAAGGTCTGATTTTGTGGCAAGCATAACAGAATTTTTCAAATGGATTACTTGCTGTTTTTCAGATTTATCATGTTCCATTGTATCATTAGCAGCAGCAACTCTCTCCCTATCGGCCTCTATAATCTCAGCTGGGGTCAAAGGCAGTAAAGTAACTTTCTTTCCCTTATGCATAAAAGTGTATTTGTTACTACTACCATGGTGTAAAGCATCATTATCAAATTCCCAAGGTTGACCCAATAAAAGAGAGCATGCTTGCATGGGAACCACATCACAATCAACATGATCAGCATAACCACCAATGGAAAAATGGACTCGGCATGTTTGTGTTACCTTAGCTTTCCCAGAATCATTTAACCACTGAATATGGTATGGATGTGGATGTGGTCGCGTAGTCAAGCCAAGCTTCTTGACCAAATCAGAACTCACCAAGTTATTGCAACTTCCTCCATCAATGATGACACGTGCACGCCGATTCTTGATTGCGAAGAAAGTCTGAAACAAATTATGGCGTTGAAGTTTATCGGGTTGTTGTACCTGTGTGCTGAGGACTCGCTGCACAATGTGCTCCGTAGCGTCACTGTGGACGCCCCACCAGGGACCAAGTCGTCATCACCACCGTCATTGTCGTCCGAGGCAGCAGCATCATCATCATCCTCCTCGACATCCGAAGTGCTGATGTAGCCTCCATCTTCTGTGGCGATGTATGCCCGTTGGCTAGGGCAATTCTTTTGCACATGACCAAGCCCATGGCAGCGATGGCACTGAATGTCGGAGGAGCGGCCCGTTGAAGCCACGGAAGAAGAACTCTTGGCTGGAACCTGCAAAGAATTTTTTGAAGGTGGCTTCGGTGGCGCTGCTGCAATCTTGTTCACAGGTGGTGGAGGAGAACGAAAACTCGAAGAAGACTTGGGCAGCCCCGCCGATGTAGTCGTTCGCGGCGTGTAGAAGGGTCGTTCAGTGCGTGCCTTTGCCGATTCCTTGCGTCCCTGCAATTCTTTTTCTGCAAGCATAGCAAGGTGGAACAACTGGTTGACAGTAGTAAATTCTTTATAATCAACAATATCCTGAATTTCATGCCGTAACCCCCCGTAGAAACGACAAATCTTATCCTCCGTTTCCTCAACAACCCCACAATGCATCATACCCTTTTGAAGCTCAGCATAATAGTCCTGAACAGAACGATCACCTTGTTCTAAGCGCTGCAATTTTTTTCTCAATTCAAGTTTATATGTGGGAGGAACAAAACGAGTACGCATATCTTCTTTTAACCGCTCCCATGTATCAGGTTGTAAGCGCATGTTACTTAGTTCATTCCACCAGATAATAGCAAAGTCCTTAAACTCACTAGTAGCTTGTCTAACTCTATGTTGTTCAGGAACCAAGTGAGAATTAAACTTTTGCTCTACCGTCATCTCCCAATCAAGATATATTTCAGCATCATAAAGACCAGAAAAAGATGGAATGGTAAACTTAACTTTAGCAAAAGGGTCGTCGTTACCATGACGGTTCTGGTTATTACCTTCCATACCATGTCGGTTCTGGTTATTGCCTCCCATACCTTGTCGGTTTTGCTGAAGACGCCGACGTAGTCGTGCATCTTGTGTCGCCCGCCGATCAATGTTGCCATCCGCATCATACACTGTGTCATCATCAGGACGATGGCCGTCATTGATAGGTGGTAGGCGTGCCTCCAATGTGTCCATCCGACCAGTGAGGTCAGCCAACCGCCGCTCTACCCGCTCAATGCCTTCCGTGGTGTTCAACTTGGAAATGGCAGCAACGATGGTGTCCAATCTCGCGCCGAAAGTAGTGAGTGAAGCATCTTGTTTGTCGAGCGCAGCTTGTAGCTGGCCGCGACTAACACACTCGTTGAAATCGACCGGTGTCGCGTCTCCTTCGTCTCCTGCCATGGTTAGTGGAAACACAGGGAAAACAAAAAGGATTATCCCTATCAACTACAAAGTAGGCAGTGGAAAACCTGCAAAAGGAAATGACTTACCAAGCTCTTACAAGTGTTCTTACCAATGCAGCAGGTGGTACAACCGGTGGCTGGTTCGTGAAACCATGTCGAGCGTGGGTACGATTGCAAGGGTCAAAACTGTGCTATCTAGAATTAGATATATGGAGCTTGGAAGGCCAAATATGTCAGTGGAACACAAATCAATAACAGATAGTAATGCTGAATAAATGTCCAAAGCACTGGTCCTAGTTGCCGGCCTAAATGTGTTCTATATCAAGTATGAGATGATGAACAAGGAGTCAAGAACAGAATATGAAAGCAAAGACAGCAACAAAGATGGCCAGGCATTGAGAAGCTCAATTCAGTATAAGCACAAAACAAATAAATTTCTGTCACCTAAAACTGTGCTCTGTCATGTTTTTTTTTGCCTCTTTTTTTTGTTTTTTGCGGCCACAGATAGCACTCTTTTTTGTCACATTTCTCTCTCTTCTCTACTATAGCCGAAATTTTTCTTTTTTTGTATTTTTTTATATTTTTTTCACAGAGCAGAGTACAGAAATAGGAACCACACAAAGTTTCACCTCAATCGGATGTAAGGTGTGGCCTACAGAAAATGATGAATGTGCTGTAAATTCGGTGATTCAATTTCGGAGCTCGAGTACTGCACGTTCTAGGCCGCATTTCGGGAAAATAAAATCGCCGAACCCAATAAAGTTGTGAGTATCGGATGTAAAATTAAATTTCACCCAATTTCAAAAAAAATCGCCTGATTTCGAGTCCGTATGCAAAAGTTATGGCCGTTTGAAGTTGGACCTCCGAGTTATGGTTTCTGTGGAGGCCAAAACGAAGATCGGGTGGAGGGATTTGGTGGAAATTGGTGGCGGAAGCTCGGGGAAAAGGCGGGGGAAGAGGCTGTGTGAGCACGGGACGCGAAGGATGACTCAAACAGAGGGTGGGATATGGGTGGGAAAACAAAAACAGAGTGTGGAATACGCGATGGATGACGGCTAGGGTTTGTATGGGATGAAGCGGAAGCAAGACAACCCGAAATAAAACACAATCTAAACCAGCAACACAACTCAACTAAGGACACAAACTCAACACTACGGACTCTGGAATCAAATTGTGCAAAGGCTAAACGAGATCTAGGACAGGAAAACCTATGACTACAATTTTTTTGTAGGGCTTTTTCATGGACTCTAGGATGAAACCGAAAACAACAAAGGAGGGGTAACGCGAACCTGAAGGAACACCTGAAGCTCTGATTACCACTTCATGGGGGATGGGGTCCCGATCTTCCAACAGGTTCTGGGTAAGTTCGATTTGGTGGAGGCACGACACAAATCGATCCGGCTTCCGAACGACACGTTCCGAACCCCGCAATCGCAGCACCACGTCTCCTCAGGTTATCAACCGTGCGCAGCCCGGTTGACCATGCCAAGAAGGCTAATCCTCGCCTGCGAATCGAAGAACACAAGCAAGAACAAGGAAGAACACAACTGAATTGCAGATGGATAGATTTAGAACTCGAAAGTTGGGGTCTCACAAACCGATGAACGGCGAATCTGTTCAAAGACAAATCAATCTAAGCAAAACCCAAACCCTAATGGTGGGGGTGGCAGCTGAATATAGAGGAGTTAGGGGCGTGCAAAACCCCTGGACGCGCCCCTAATGGGCTCCAACACGATACAAAGCTGATCGGCCCAAAAGACGGTGGCGCAGCACCCTGATAGATTCTGAATGCCCACTTGTTTCGATGATTCCCGTTGAATCCGAATGAATTTTGAATGGGACCAAAGCCATTGGAAAGGTAGTCTTCTCAGCTTTCCATACATATGTGGAACGTCCAAAACGGAGTCCGGATGCGATCTGGGCGTCCGTTTTAGTGCGGTCTGGTCCTGGACTCCGAATTGGATTCAAAGTCGGTTTGAGTTGGGCCTCCAACATGATTCGACCGCCCTTGCTGGACTTGTGCGCCTAGTAGCACTTCTCCAAGTACTTCCAGGTCCTCTCAATGGTTCCTAATTATAATTAAATCATTAGGTAGCAATCTATTCTCAAATGAACAAAAGGAAGTATTTAGGAACGAGCTCACCTGTAAATTCAATTGTCGGGCACGAGCTCTAGTGATTGGTCCTTGAATGTCAAGTGGAGGAGTGTTGTATGTATCCGAAGAAGTGATGTCCTCATCATATTCTTGGGTGTTTTTCTTAGCCTCGAAGGATGAGACGTTTACACATTTTTGAGGTCTTTTCAGTAGGCTTTCTGTTGAGCTCCCGGGTGCCTTATGAGCGATCCGCAGTGACAATGGCATGGAGTTCAAGAATTCCTACTTTGAGAGGTTCTGCGATGAGATAGGTTTAGAGCATCAGTTCTCTTCTCCACACGTCCCACAGCAAAGTGGCGTCGTGGAGAGAAAGAACCATACCTTGGTCGAGATGGCCAGGACGATGCTTGATGAGTACTCTACACCGCGGAAGTTTTGGGCTTAGGCTATAGCCACCGCGTGCCATGTTTCGAACAGAGTTTTTCTTCGGGCAGACTTGCACCGCACTTCTTACGAGTTGAGATATGGGCGAAAGCCCAGTGTATCTCATTTTCGTGTGTTTGGTTGCAAGTGCTTTATTTTGAAGTCTGGGAACCTAGATAAGTTCGAGTCACATTCGTGTGATGGGATATTTCTAGGCTACTCAACTTCTTCGCGGGCTTATAGGGTCTGGAACTGCGAGTCTAGTAAAATGGTACAGACCTGTGAGGTGACATTCGACGAGGCCAGTCCGGGCACTAGGCCCGATATCTCAGGTTCTTTAGAGCAGTCCTAGCCCATCTTTGTGGATGATGAGGACGATGGAGATGAGGGTTGTCTACCCGATCCAGTCCCTCATCCACCCCTCGAGGTGCCTTCTTCCATCGCACCTCCAGGTGATCAGCCCATTCCTTCTGCTTCTTCTGGAGCTAGTGGCTCTGTTCCTACCTCATCAGCTCATGAGGTAGAGGCTACTTCTTCATCTCATCCTGGACCTCCTCGACATATCCAGAAAGATCATCCTTCTGAGCAGATTATTGGAGACCTATTTGAGTGAGTCACACGCTCAAAGTCTGGCATGTCACATTTCTGTCTCTATTCTGCCTTCGTTGCTTCATTCAAGCCCAAAGACGTTTGTCATGCCCTTTCAGACGAGTCTTGGGTCAATGCCATGCATGAGGAACTGGAGAATTTTGAGAGAAACAAGGTTTGGTCACTTGTTGAGCCCCCTCGAGGTCACAATGTCATTGGGACCAAGTGGGTGTTTAAGAACAAGCAGAGTGAGGATGGGGTGGTTGTTCGAAACAAGGCTAGACTGGTAGCTCAGGGCTTCTCCCAGGTTGAGGGTCTAGATTTCAAGGAGACCTTTGCCCCTGTAGCTAGACTTGAGGCCATTAGAATCCTGCTTGCCTTTCTAGCTTCTAAGGGTTTCAAGTTTTACCAGATGGATGTCAAGAGTGCCTTCCTCAATGGCTTTATTAACGAAGAAGTCTATGTGAGACAGCTTTCAGGTTTCGAGAAACCCAAATACCCAAACCATGTCTTCAAGCTTTCCAAAGCATTGTATGGACTTAAGCAGGCCCCTAGAGCTTGGTATGAGAGGCTTAAGTCCTATCTGTTGAGTCATGGTTTTGAGATGGGTAAGGTAGATAAGACCTTGTTCATTCGCCGGCATGGGACTGACCTTCTGCTCGTCCAGATTTATGTGGATGACATCATCTTTGGTGGCTCCTCACATGCTCTCGTTTCCTAGTTTTCCAATGTCATGAGCTCGGAGTTTGAGATGAGCATGATGGGCGAGTTGAGCTTCTTCCTTGGCTTCCAAATCAAGAAGACTCGGGAGGGTACTTTCTTGCATCAGCAAGTACACTCGAGACCTCCTAAAGCGCTTTGATATGAGTGATGGCAAGCCGGTGCCCACTCCTATGGCTACTTCAGCCTCACTCGACCCAGATGAGGACGGCGAGCCAGTTGATCAGAAGGATTACCGCAGCATGATTGGTTCTCTCTTGTACCTCACTGCCTCGAGACCGAACATACACTTTGTTGTGTGTCTTTGTGCTCGGTTTCAGGCTTCTCCTCGCGTATCACACTGCCAGGCGGTGAAGCGCATTCTTCGGTACCTTCGAGCTACCATTGACTATGGTATCTGGTACTCTTCCTCATCCTGTCTTTCCTTGAGAGCCTATTCGGATGCAGACTTTGCTGGCTGTAGGATAGATAGGAAGAGCACTTCTGGTACCTGCCAATTCATTGGCACTTCTCTTGTTTCCTGGTCCTCGAGGAAGCAGTCCAGTGTTGCACAGTCCACCGCAGAGGACGAGTCGTTGCTGCCGCCAGTTGTTGCAGCCAGGTACTTTGGATGGTCTCGACCCTGCGGGACTTTAGGTTATTTATTGACAGTGTTCCACTCTTTTGTGACAACACTTCTGCGATTAACATTGCTAATTAAGAACCCAGTGTAGCATTCTCGGACCAAGCACATTGATATCCGATATCACTTCCTTAGATACCATGTGGAGAAGGGTGACATAGTGCTCCAGTTTGTGGAGAGTGACCACCAGTTGGTTGATATCTTTACCAAGCCATTGGATAGCTCTAGGTTTTCAGCTCTGCGGGGAGAGCTTGGGGTGGTTTGTCCTTATGGACTGCTGTGAGGGGGAGCTTTGTGCTTTACTGCTTTATCTTATTTATTATGCTCTTACTCCTATCTGTTGCATTGCATTTGAGTGCATTTGGGTTAGTCCTTCTAGCATAGGTTAGAGTGCTTCTCTTGTCTAGCTATTTAGACTTCTTACTCTTATCTTGTGATTCTAGGATGTTGCTTATTAGCTGCTCCCTTCTCACTAGGTTGAGCTCACTCACTGCTTATAGGTTCTAGTGAGGGTCGGGCCACTCTCGGGTAGACGGGGTACGTGTTTGCTCCTTAGTGTGTTAGATGATCAGTTGATAGTCCTAGAGTCCTATGGGGTAGATGAGAGTCTGTCTGAGCCATAGTATTTTCTATATCTTGTCTATGCTTTAAGGACTGCCTTTTTTGATTTTCTTGCCAGCTTCTCAATTTTTATAGCTTTGGTTCAGGGGGAGTTCATTTGGGAGTTTCTGGAGCTTAATATTGACATAACTCTACTTGAACTAAAAGTTGCATCACATGTTGAGGGGGAGCTGGATTTCCTGCATGTCATTCTGCATTTGTAATATAACTACATGGAGCCTTAATTATTATCCTTTCATGACATGTTTACATCGCTTTACATCCTGCCATGATTTGTGCTCCATTGCTAGATTGATCATGACTTCATATGTGTAGACTAGCTTTTGCCATGATGAGTTAATTAAAATTGCACAACTTGAATTAATTCATGTCATGTTAGCTCTTGAGACTAGTCTATCTTTAGTTATCTTCTTATGATTCATGCCATGTCAAATAGGCTGAGTTGAGTCTTGAATCTCTATTGAGCTTTAGATTGAGCTATGCTAGTTCTTGATGAGGCATAAGTTAGTACAATCTTTTATGAATGCAAAAAGATCTCTTTTGTGCGAAAAAACTGATCTCACCAATTCTTTCTCATGAGACTGCTTGCCATTGCACTAGGCATGAACTCAGGGGGAGTTTTGGATGACCAAGATCATTTCCTTAAGCTTTTTGCTTGGAATGGTCACATAAGGCTTGAGATCTAGCACATGACAGAAAATTTTGGTTGGAAACGACCATGAGCTTCAAAAGAAAATTTGTCAATTGTGCTCAATTTGATTAACTACAACAAGAACCAAGTACTTAAACAAATGTCTCATTTTTGAACTTATAGCACTCTAAAATGTTTCAATACTAGCTTCTTGGTTCCGCTTAGCTTATTGATATGGCTTGCATCATCCTGTTAGTGATATGCCCTAGAGGCAACATGGAGATGTTATATATCACATACTATGTTTATGATGCATTACTTTGTTCCTTGAAATAGACATTATCATTATTGATCAATGAGTATGTGACTTATTCATGAGACTCTTAATGCTTAAATGTTGCTATTTCTAAATGATCCCTGATCATATATCATATGAGGAACAAATATGATTCAAAGATCAGCATATGTATTGATTGATGATCATGTCTCATGGATCATGGTATGGTGATACCAAATCAATAATATGGACATGTGTTAGTGAACATATGTTGGATAGACCCGCCATGAGACACTGCAGAGATTCCATGTGTCATCAGTTGGTCTCAAGTAGTGTTTATGTAGAATCCTTAGACTTGAGATCACCATGGTTCCCAACATGCGTAGTAGCTTATTTTGGGACTACTAAACACTACTCCGTAACTGGGTAGTCATAAAAGTAGTCTTCGGGTTTGCCATGAAACATGTAGTGGGATGTGAATGATCAAGATAGAATTTGCCCCTCCTTATGGGAGAGATATCTCTGGGCCCCTCGATGTAATGGATTATGAAAGTGCATGGCCATGCCAAAGTGATTGAGGAGTCAATCACAAAGTTTATAATCCATCACAGGAGAGTGATTGAGCTGTTAAGAGGATGACACAGGTCTCGCCTTGAGCACAATCTATATCGTGAGGCAAAGGGATTCGTACATGAGAACATTACAGGTTCAGCCGATATGATCTTTACGTATACTTTGGGGTTAATATGTCTTATTAGAGGCCGCTATTAACAGGGTGACCGGAAAGGTGTTTCCGGGTCGCGACCAAGTATACGTGAACCTACAGGGTCGCACGCTTAACGGGTTGGGACACTAATTCGAATATGATTCGGATGAGGGCTCAATTCGGATAGAGATCCGAATAGACTCCTACTGGGCCTCGGTCCATAAGGCCCAAGTGAGGAGGTCTATATATATGGAGGCGAGGGGCTGAAGGGGTACGCGCTTCTGAAAAACCCTAGCCGCCACCTCCTGAGCCAAAACCCTAGTCGCTCGCGAGTGCTAGTACACTCGCGATCGACGTTCCAGCCCCGGACGTGTGGATACCGGTGGAGGCGCTGCTCGTTGCGGCGTTGATCGGCATCAACAACCTGCAGATTGGATCTGCTCGTGGCGTGATTGATCGCGTGGAGGAGACGATCTGTTCGGGACGATCGGCTACTTCCACTACTACCTCGACGCGCGTGGTTGGATCGGCTTCTCCAACTCTTCTTCCGCTGCGCTGCGCGTCTAGTGGTAACGATCCATGATCCCTCCTTAAGCATGATGTTCTTGTGTGCGCGGTAGAAAAATTTTGTTTTCTGCTCTCGTAGCCTACGCGCGTTCCATTACATCCTTGGATACCTCTAGCTAGACTATGGTCATGGATGACTTGACATGCTAAGAATTCGCACTAAAATTTCAGATTGTAACTTATTTGGTTTAGCTGGCTTATATATATCCTGTCATGATCTAGATAGCATGTTTATGTGTTATGGCTTGATGTAATTCTCATATGGTCATTTTGCATAATCTTCATGGCTCTAAATGCTTAAAATAAACAACCTTCAGCCATTTCATCCATTACCATATCATATTCTGTCTTCGCATCGTTGATGTGTTTATTGCCAAAAGGGGGAGAATAGTGGGTGAAAAAACCATTTTGGGAGCTTTGAGGAAAACTTGCTCTTTCTTTTGCTCCTTGTGTCAACATGGTCATTAGCATTTTTTTCTTCCTTTGGACCATGTTTGATTTTCAAAACAAACTCAACTTTGTGCTTTTTCTGGGTTTGTCAATATACTCATCAAGGGGGAGATTGAGAGACCATGTGGTTATGGCCCCATGAGTGTGATGAGTAATTGACGTTTGGTTTAGGAAAGTAGAGTTTGGTTTGTGCGGTTAGGACCATGTCGTTGCGTGGTGCAATCGGCTTGGTCAAACTTGGTCGTATGGGCTAGGATGCTTAGTCTCTTGTTATGACAGGTATGGACTTTTACCTGCTTAAGATTACTCTTAATGGTTCTGTTGATTACATGTTATCGAGCGGTGCTATTTGATGTGTTTCTTGTCTGTGATGGCTGCAGGACATCGAGGCGGAGTCGTGGCGAGACACGAGGTGACCGGACTAGGCGCAGGTGGCGTTGAGGTCAGAACGGTCGAGATTTGTCGAAGACGGCGGAGACTCGAGGTGGTTGCGAGGCTTGGACGACAAGAGACGCGGAAGCTTCCCAGAAGGTGCAGGAGGGGCGAATTGGTAATTTTGCGAGGCTGCACAAGCGGGAGCGGGTTCCGTTGGATTTAGCGGGTGTAACGGGTTGGAGACCCGTTAGCCAAGGGCTATAAATAGGAGTAAGTGGCTGCATGTACTCCCATGGCTTTGGGAGAGAGTTAGGGTTTTGTTTGAGTCAAAAGAGCCTTCGGGAGGTTGTTTTGCTTTGAGGCTTTAGTGGTTGAGGGCAGCAGTGTGTGTCTCCCTCGTTTGTCTCCTCCCTCTGTGTGTTCTTGAGAGATAGGAAGATGGGTTCTTGATCATCCAAGCATGTATGGAGAAATAGAGAGGGTGTGAGTTGTTTCTTCTATGCAATCATGTATCTCTCTTCCTCAATATCAATCTGAGAAGGTTTTGGTTGAATTTGATTAAGTCTCTGACTCTCTGTTGCTTATTTTCCTTCGATGCCTTCTATGTGAGATTTTTGACTTTTTGTGTTTTGGCTCGATTCTTGCTGAGGAGTGGCAAAATGGGTTGCTCCTTGATGGAATTGCACTTCTAGACCCTTTGATTAGCGAGTTCCAAGAGCAAATCGATTTTAGTCTCAGATTTCATCTCTCAGCCTCCTCTATTCATGTTTTTCTCTGTTCTTGATTTCTAGGGTTTTGGCAAGATCCTTGTTTCCCTTCTTGAGATGGAATGAAACTTGTGTTGTTGAGTCCGGAGGCTATCTAGTAGCTATCCTCAAAGTTTCATGTCCAAAGGGTCAAGGGTTAGATGGGAATTTGAAGTTTAGGGCTGCACTTCGAATATTTTCAGTTGTTGCCAAAATCTTGATTTCTTGTTGTTGAGTTGGTTTCTTTGCCTCCCCAAGTTCCTCTGGGTATTTCTTTTGTTTCCCTGCTAGTCTGGGCTGAGGAGATCAAGTGACAGTCTCTTTATTCTCAGTTGGGGGAAGTTCTTGTTCTTAATCTGAAAAATCTGCTTGTTGTCCCCCTGAATCCCGAGGAGCGGTCAGACCGGGCAAACCAGACCGGTCAGACCGGTGCTTTGCCGGCGGTCAGACCGGCCTTGAGGAGGCAGTCTGACCGGTCTGGCCCAAACGGTCCACCCCTTCCAGCTTGTGCAATTTCTTGAGGGGTTTTGTTGTGTGTTGTCTCGCATCTTTTCTCGATTGCTTTAGGTTCCAGAGAGTATGTTTTGAAGTGAACATGTCTTCTACTTCATAGTTTTATAACTATAGGAGGAGAATATTTTTAAGTGGAATTCTTTTGGAGGTAAATTTTTAAGTCGACATTCACCCCCCTCTGTCGCCATTTCGGTCCAACAGTCGCTCTCACATTGAATCCATCTCTTTCCATGATTTAATCCTAGCCATACAAAGTCACTTACCCCTTCATCTCAATCCAATGGCATGGGTTCTTTCACTTGCCACATGTCGCCAATCCGACGGCCCGTACCCCTTCATCTCTCCCTCTCTCACCGACGCATGGATCCCACCCGTCATATCCTTCATCTTCCTCCCCTTTCTTCTTCCTCTATCCTTCTCTCTCTTCCTCCATGGACACCGAATAAAAGCTCTTAATACCGGCCGTTACTTCCTCTTTATTGCCCGTTTGAGTGTGCGTTTAAGCCCCCTCTTCACTCCCCACTCACGGCCGGCCGCCTCCTCCCTTTATTTCTCCTCTAAAGCCGCCGGCCGTTCCCCTCTCCCTCTCCACCTATAAATTCCCCGAGCGCCGGCTTTCCTTCCCCTTTCGGCCTCTACTCTCCCCGCCGCCCTTCTCCTCCCCTTCGGCCGCTGCCCGCCGCCGTTCGCCGTCGTCCCGGCCACCTTCCGCCGCCGCTCAACATTTCGCCGCCGCCACCTCCTTTCACCACCGCCGGCCACCCTGGTTCTCCCCACCGCCGTCGCCGGTAGGTGCGCCACCGCCTTCCCTCTCCCCGCCGCCCCTCGCCGCACCGCCTCCGGCCGCCGGTAAAGCTGCTGGCCATGCACCTCCCCATGATGCCCGCGCGTCGCTGCCCGCATGGCATCCATCTCGGCCGGCCCTGAGCCGCGTGGCCTCCACGTCGCGCCACGTGGCGCCATGTCATTGGGAGCGCCACCTTGGCCATCTCCACCTCCCGTGGACCCGGTCCACGGTAGACCGGACCCGCATGTCATAAATTTCGAATTTCAAATTTTCGCTGATGTCATACTTAAGATTTTTCAGTATAAAAATAATTCCCAATAATCAGCCTTTTTCATTTTCTCGCCTTTTAAACTTTCGAGGCCATAACTTTCTCATTTTAACTCCGATTTGAGCTATCCAAATTTCTAATTTGTATTTATTGTTTTGTTTGCTCTGTCTTTTTTGCGCGTAGATTCCGCCGTCGCCGAAGAATTGGTCGAGCCGCAGCAAGAAGGACCATGCAGCGCACAAGAAGGCAAGTCTCCTTTGAACATTTTGAACCTATGTTTGTGAAATGTTTTAATTATTTTAAATCTAAGAGCATCGCTATTTGCATAGAACCATAATTTTGTTTTAGCAAGTTAGTTAATCCAATCATTGTTATGCCCTCAATTGAACTTGAATGCCATGTACCTTTGTAACCTTAGGATTTCCTTTGTCTCAATAATGAGATTATTATAAATCTTTGATAAATATTAGAACGGTAGTATAATACTTAGTCATGCTATTTAACCTTTGGTAACCTTGGAATGGAAAATTATGTTTCATTACAATAATCTTTGTATTCGGAATTTAGCGGCGATTGGTGTTGCCACTGTTCTTTTAAAAATAAAATAAAACATGAAAATTGTTTTAGACCAGGGCGAATGGTTGGATTGGATTGGTGTGGTTAGCACGAGACTTTGTAAAGTGTATGTTCCGCCCTAGTCAGTTAAGGACCGACTCTTGTGTTTGTCCAGACTGAGCATTACCGTACAACCCCAAGTCTATATGGGTACGACCTAGCTGATTAACTTACGATAGTCTAGTTTAGGTGCCACCAGTGGTGTTGGATCGGAAACGGCGACAGAGAGGAAACCCCGAGAAACCACACAATTTTTCTACTCTCCGATAGTTATAAAAGCTATGAAGAGAGGAAATGAACGCTCACTAGATATTTAAATCAATTTCCCCAAACACTAGAAGGATTGAAAGCCATAATAAAAAGCGCTTGCTCAGAGATTGAAAAAGCATCACTGAAAGGTAAGCTTAGACTAACAAGCATGGAAGAGAACAATAACTGACCGAGGCAAATAAAAGACCAAGTGCTGTGATGTGCTGAAAAAGGCAATAAGAGGAACAAAAACCAAAGGGAACAAGAACTGCAGAGGAGCAGCCACAAAAAACTAAAAAGAAAAGTGCTATCTACTGGCTGAAAATGGCTGAAAAGAGGAGACAAAAACCTGAGAAGAAAACAGGCTAAAAGCAGCCAAAAAGGAGAAGTATACAGCCCAAAAGAAACTGAGCTAAGCCCATTTGAAAACAGCAAGCAGAGGCTGCAAAAGACTGCAAGACTGCAAGCCGAGAGGATCAACTAATCAGCTAATCAAGGGCTACACTAGCCGAACAGACTGCTGCAATTAGGCTTGAAACGCTACTGGTTTTAGCTGAATTAAAATCTGAGTACTGGCCTAAAGCAGCACAAACAAGATAGAACACTACAGCCCTAAAGCAAAAAGCAAAAGACTGCAAGCAAAAGAAGACTTTGCTGCCAACAACTAAAGGCAAATTGGAAGTATCTTGCTGCTGCAGCCGTAGGCATCATTTTCAGCTAACAAGAATACAGCTTGACAGGAACGAAATAGCAAGAGTAATTGCTCTCCTTCTCTGATGAGTATGCTAAGAACTTGGGCAGCTAGTACCTGAAATCTGCAAGCTGATTGAAAGCACCAGCTGCTGAAAAACTGAGCAAGTAAACAGGACACAAGCTGGTAACCAAACACACAAAAAAACTGCAACCATCTCAAAACAAAGAAAATAGAGACAAGAAACTAAACACAACCAATTCATTTCATTTCACCAATCAAACCCTACATCCCCATATGCATGGAGAGCATAGAGAGAACCTCTCACCTTCTCTCTTTCTCTCTTTCTCAACAAACAAAGACTAGAAGCAAAACCCTAATCCATCTCTCATTTTCATGCATGGAGAGAACCAAATAAAACCCTAACTCTTACACCCACTCTCTCATCTTTCTCCATTAGAGAGCATCCTCTATTTATAGCCTCCACTAATGGGTTTACAACACACTTTACCCATTAGCTCTCAACAACTCATGGCGCTTTATCCACAATCCACTTCCTTTAGTGCAGCTTTGCGTATACACCAAAATGCCCCTCGCGCACCTTCCAGGAAGCTTTCTCATTCCTTACCCTCCAAGCTACGTAGCCACCTCGAGTCCTCGCCGTCTTCGACACACCTCGACCATTCTGACCTCGGCACCGCTTGCGCCTAGTCCGGTCATCTCGTGCCTCGCCACGAATCCACCTCGATTTCTTGCAGCTATCACAGACAAGAAATAAATCACATAGCACCGCTCAAAATATTGTAACCATACATTAGCAGCAGAAGAAATACTCAGAGCCAAAACCGATCGAACCAAAAAATAAACGACTTAAGCACGTTCGACCTAGTTCGACAAGGTCTGACCGAAACCGATTGCACCGTGCAACGACATGGCCCGAACCACACAAACCAAACTCAACTTTCCTAAAACAGATGTCAATTACTCATCACGCACACGGGGTTACCTCCACATGGTCTATTAAGTGGAAAGTGGGTGCCAGGGATTTACTGGTTATTCACAGTGAGGGACAGGGATTTACTGTACTCATATAGCGCAAGAGGGGGCTTCTGACTGGGTGGATTTAACCCTTCAGCGGTGAAACCTCAGTGGGTGGTGTCTAGCTAGAGTAGAGTGAGGTAAAAGCTTTGTGATATTTTAGCTGGGTCTCATGCCAAAGGAAGCATGGTGACTGTTGGGATAATTTATCTCTTGGGGGTAAAGTTGTACATCCTCTGCAGAGTGTCAAACTATTTGTATAGCCGTGCCCACGGTCAAGGGTGGGCAAGGAATGCATTCACATGGTAGATCTTTGGTCTTTTGTTTTAAAAACAAAGTTTTGGTATCCCGAGAGTGGAGGAAACTCTCGGAAGATTGTCCTGGCGGTTGGAGCCAATGTGGGTGGTTGGAACCCGTCGTTTTAATCTTATTCGGTTAGAGCTGGTTAATTAGTGTTGGTGGATAGAACCTTCACTATAAAATGCTTACTAGTTTCAGTTAAAACAATTACTTTGTTAGATTAACGCCTTCGAAAATATTTAATGTTATTTGAAATAAAATGTTGCTTTGTGCAAAAGAACCATATAGCCTTCCTTTGTTAAGCCTTGCATCTATTGCATTCTTTCCCAAGACTTGCGGAGTACTTTATGTACTCACATGCTGCACTAAAAATCAACTCAAAGGAATATGAAGCTCAAGAGGAAGACTACGACTACTTCGCGTGCGGATTTGACGAAGGATTCCCGGAGTACTAGGTCGCGCTTCCCTAGTCAATTGCCTGTGGCGTATTGATGGGTCTTCGCCGGATTTACTTTTGCTTCCGCTGTGTTTTGTGTGTGAGGTCTTGAAACCTCATTTGTAATAATGAGATCTTTCGGTCGGTACTCTCTATTATTGTAATAAAGCGTTGTTGGTTATGTAATCATTTCTGTTTGACTGTGTGCACTAGCTTTGATCTGGGACTAGTGCTGTAATACACAGAGGGTCCGGGTTCGGAAATCCGGGGTCCCGACAGGCATCGAGAATGATGCTATAAATTTAATATATTCAGTCCATTCCACATAGAGTATGGGTGGTCCTTATAAAACCAATTGAACTGGATCTGAAGTTGATTTCTGTATTTTAAGAGCGTCTAAATCTACTATGAGCTCCTTGTAGGTTATTTCTTTCTTAGTTGCAGGTTAGTGCTAAATTTGTGGAGTGCCTTGGAATGTTTGAACTGGAGCTTATTATATCATATACAACTTGTCTTGTTTGATTTATATGAGTAAGTGAATTCTTTTTTACATCTTGTTCCCTTGATGTGCAAGAGCCATGGAGGCAAAGACTAAGTGTAGCAGAAAAACCCAAGAAGACAGAAAAGGTTGATATGCGACATAGTTATATATCTGTTATTAATTAAGTTGCATCTGTTATTAGTCATGTTGCCAGTCAACTGCAACAGAGGTTAACCCTCTACTTCAAAAATAATCAACATCCCAGGTAAATGCTTCATCTACTAATCTTCTTTGCGGCATATCATTAGTAATGTGTCCTGTTTTCCCTCTTTATGTAGTATTCTATTTGAGGTGGTGAATCTGATTTCAATAACCTATAGGTCTGTACCCAGCATGTTGCTATGAGTATGCTAATTGTGGATACCTAGAAACAATGATGAATGAATCTTTTGCAGAAGTGGCTTTTGGTTCAGAAATTCTGGCAGCGTCCCTGCATGGTTCACACCCCCACATTATGATTCTGTTTTCTATGAGATTTGGCAGAAGCGTCTCACCACTCTCAAGGCCGCATACCTTTGTTAAATAGATGTCAAACCGCAGAAGATTAATACAAGGGAAGTTTAGGTTGAGAGGGAATCGGATTCTAACAGACGGCCTCTTTCTATCTCTAAAATAAGGCCTTCTATCTTTACAAAGGAGAGCCTAAGGAAACTTACCTCTAACATCCTCCCTCAATCATAACTTACATAAGTTAAGATTGTATTTAAACATGTCTAGCTTCCTAGCACACAAGGCTTTT
This sequence comes from Dendrocalamus latiflorus, assembly GCA_017311315.1. Taxonomy (NCBI): domain Eukaryota; kingdom Viridiplantae; phylum Streptophyta; class Magnoliopsida; order Poales; family Poaceae; genus Dendrocalamus; species Dendrocalamus latiflorus. The sequence goes on from CM029655.1 coordinate 39,990,254, forward strand.
GTAAATCCATCAGAAACTTGATCATTGGTTGAGACGAACCGAACATCTAACAAGTTTTGTGCTACCCTTTCAAGAACAAAGTGATAATCAACTTCAATATGTTTTGTTCTAGCATGAAACACAGGATTTGCAGAAAGATAAGTCGCCCCTATGTTATCACACCACAGTTGAGCTGCCGGCGGAAAATTGAAGAAGATTACTAGGAGTACGATTAATGAGATAAGTGGCTGTAATGAACGCTTCATCCCAAAATTTGAGAGGCATGGAAGCATGAGCTAGAAGTGATAGACCAACCTCAATAACATGTCGATGTTTTCAATCAGCAGACCCATTCTGTTGATGAGAGTGTGGACAAGATACATGATGTGTGATGCCTATTTTTGAGAAGTAGGAACTTAATTTTTCATATTCTCCTCCCCAATCTGATTGCATGGCAATAATTTTCCGGTTAAGGAGTCTTTCTACAAGAGCTTGGAATTCTTGGGACTTTTGCAAAACTTCAGACTTATGCTTAATCAAATATATCCAAGTAAATTTGCTAAAATCATCTATAAAGCTGACATAATATTTTTTCTACCCACTAAATCAGGGGCAAGACCCCAAACATTAGAGAATACAAGTTCTAAGGGAGCGACAGAAACACTCAAAGACTTAGGATAAGGGAGTTGATGACTCTTAGCATGTTGACAGGCATCACACACTGACTGTTTATTGGACTCTTCAGAAAACAAAAGTTTATTTCTAGAGATAACTTGCTGAACTATAGCATTGGAAGGATGACCTAGTCTATCATGCCACCTAGCCAAGGAGGGTTTTTCAACACCGAAGGCTTGCTTCTTTGATCTCAATAACAAAGATGGTAATGACGATGAAGGTAATGGATATAGACCTCTTTTACATTTGCCTTGAAGAAGAATTCTCCTTGTGACCTGATCCTTGATCAAAAAGAACTCAGGATGAATTTCAAGAAAAGCATGATTATCAGTGGCAAGACGAGAGACAGAAATCAAATTCTTCTTGGCATCAGGAGTATACAGAACATCATTAAGAGCAAGGGAGCGATTAGGAGTGCGAATATGGGTGTGGCCAGTATAACTAATGCGCATACCTGAACCACTTGCCGTGTGGGTTTGATCTCCTCCATTGTATCTTTCCCAAATGCTCAATTTGTCTAACTCTCCTATGACATGATCTGTTGCACCAGTGTCCACATACCAGTTTGTATCAATCCCGTAGGACTGTGTGATAGCTGATGCTACGGTCTTTTCTTGCGGAACGAAGTCAGGATCAAATCGATGCCAACAGACGCTGACTGTGTGCCCTGTCTTCCTGCAAAGTTTACATATCGGACGCTCACCTCCTCGTCCACTCAAAAGTCCACGTCCTCCACTTCGGCCACGGCCAAAGCTGTTGCCAGAATTGCCTCGGCCGCGGCCACGGCCACGCTGGTTCATGCCACGTCCAAACGAAGCCAAGTTGACAGATGCTTGGTATGTTCCATGCCAGAGATCAGCCCTGCCTTCAAAACCTAGCAGCTGTGAGCAGCGTTCGGCCAAGGTGACCGGTTCCACCCGAGCCACTAGTGCTGAAACCACGGGCTCAAAATCGACGTCAAGACTAGCAAGAATGTATGCCATGATTTCCTCATCATCAAGAGGCTTCCCAGCGGCCGCAATCTCATCACATAGAGTTTTCATCTTAGTGATGTATTCATTAACTGACATGTTACCTATTCTTGTGGTGGAGAGAGCAATTCTGGTATTGATCGCCCATGCACGGATCTTTGACGAGAACATCTCCTCCAGGGACTTGCACAACTGTGCCGCCGTCGAGACTGACACCACCTGTATCAGGATATCATGCGAGAGGGATGACATCAAATACCCTAGAACCTGCTGGTCCATGGCGACCCACCGGGCATACTCAGGATTGGTGCTTTGACGATCTTGCCATCTTCTTTAACATCAATCTCTTGTGATGGAGCAGCGCAGGTGCTGTCAAGGTAGCCATACATCTGGGCTCCTCGTACAGCAGGGAGAACTTGAGCCTTCCACAACATGTAGTTGTTTTTGCCAAACTTTTCCGTTACTGGGACACCGAACGGCGAGATTCCGACTGGAGCTGCAGAAGATAACGCGCTCATGGCAGCTTTGTAGATGTAACTATGAGGAGAGAGGCTCTGATACCATATGAGATTTGGCAGAAGCATCTCACCTCTCTCGAGGCCGCATACCTTTGTTAAATAGCTGTCAAACCGTAGCAAATTAATACACGGGAAGTTTGGATTGAGAGGGAATCGGATTCTAACTGACGGCCTCTTTCTATCTCTAAAACAAGGCCTTCTATCTTTACAAATGAGAGCCTAAGGAAACTTATCTCTAACATCCTCCCTCAATCATAACTTACATAAGTTAAGATTGTATTTAAACATGTCTAGCTTCCTAGCACACAAGGCTTTTGTAAATCCATCAGAAACTTGATCATTGGTTGAGACGAACCGAACATCTAACAACTTTTGTGCTACCCTTTCATGAGCAAAGTGATAATCAACTTCAATATGTTTTGTTCTAGCATGAAGCACGGGATTTGCAGAAAGATAAGTCGCCCCTATGTTATCACACCACAGCTGTGCTGCCGGCGGACTTGGAATTTCGAATTCTTCTAGCAAGGTTTGCACCCAAATTACTTCTGCAGTTGCATTTGCCAATGACTTGTATTCTGCTTCTGTACTAGATCTTGACACTGTTGCTTGTTTGCGTGCACTCCAGGAAATAAGATTACAACCTAAAAAGACTGCAAACCCACTGGTGGAGCGTCTATCATCAACACTACCAGCACAATCAGCATCAGAAAAGGCACTAACAAGCATTGAAGAATTTTTCTTAACTTTTAATCCAGTACCAAGAGTGTACTTGAGATATCAAAGAATTTGTTTCATAGCTATCCAATGAACTGTTGTAGGTGAATGAAGAAACTGACACACCTTGTTCACAGGGAAGGGTATATCAGGCCTGGTAAGAGTGAGATATTGGAGAGCTCCAACAACACTTCTGTGTTGAGTTGAGTCTTCAGGCCCCAGTGCCTCTCCTTGCTGTATAGATAGTTTCTCTGATGTGCACAATGGTGTGACTGCTAGCTTGCAATGTACCATATTGACCTTTTTAAGCAAATCTGAAGTATACTTATCTTTTGATAACAAAATCCCATCTTGTATTTTAGTGACTTCAATTCCCAAAAAGCAATGTAAGTCACCAAGGTCTTTTAATGCAAAATCAGCTGCAAGATCTTTAAGTAGCGCTGTAACTGCATTCTGTGATGAACTGGCTACAATAATGTCATCAACATATACTAGCAGGAATATTGTGACTGACTCTTTTCTATAGAAGAATAGTGAGGTATCTGCCTTGGAAGAGCTAAAACCGAATTGTTGTAACTTTTGACACAACCTGGCAAACCAGGCTCTAGGAGCCTGCTTAAGACCATAAAGAGCTTTGTCTAACTTACACACATGATGCGGCCTTTGTTGATCTTCATATCCTGGTGGTTGCTTCATATAGACTTCCTCCTCAAGAACGCCATGGAGAAATGCATTCTGTACATTTAGCTGCCGTAGGCATCATCCACTGCTTACTGCAATAGACAGAACAATTTGAATGGTTGTAGCTTTAACTACAGGACTAAAGGTGTCCTCATAATCTATTCCATACCTTTGTTTAAATCCTTTTGCAACTAAACGAGCCTTGTACCTGTCTAGAGAACCATCCGCTTTTCTCTTAATTTTGTAGACCCATTTGCAATCAATTATATTTCGTCCTTCTTTAGCCGGTACAAGGTGCCAAGTTTTATTCTTGATCAACGCATCAAATTCACAATCCATAGCTTGCTTCCACTCCACAGTAGCTAGTGCTTCATCTACGCTTTGCGGTTCACCTGAAGTTGTAAAATAACTGTACCTAATTTGTCCATCATTGTAAATTTTCGGTCTGCTAATTCCACTCTGTGATCTTGTGTGTGGCCGAGTAGTTGATTCAGTTGGAGCAGAAACCGCAGAAGATCCCTCTGCAGAATCGCCAGAACCGCAGCATCTGCAGCGTCTGCCAGCACGTCGCTTGTCATCCCGTCATTTGTCACCCCGTCGCCCATCAGCACGTCGCTTGTCGGCATGGGCGCAGCGTGTTGCATGCCATGCATGCCAACCGGCGCGTGCCACATCGCTTCGGCAGGGGAGAAAGCTGCACCGCCGTGCTGTTGGCGCCAAAAGAAGACGGTGACGACGACTGAGACGATATCTGTTGGCCTGCTGTGACTGATCCCGAGGGAATTTCACTGGCTGTTGTAGTGGACGCACCAGGAAAAATGTCATCGTGAACTGTGCCGGTAGTTTGGCTCATGATTTCATGTGCTGCAACTCCAGATTGCGCAATTTCTTCACCGAATTTTCCTGAATTTGTCACACCTTCACCAAAATAATTAGTAACATTAGGAAGATTAGTATGCACATTAGTTAACTGATCACTTGGCACAAAGTCCCCTTTATCAAAACCAGGAGTAAGGTGTGGAAAAAGAAGGATTTCAGACTAAAGAAGAGCACCGGCATTTGAGTGAAGTTTGGTGAATGGAAAAATGGTTTCATCAAAGATGACATCACGGGAGATGTATACTAGTCCTGTGGAGACAAGAAGGCACTTGAAGCCTTTGTGAAGGGGACTATAGCCAATGAAAACACATTGTTGAGATCGAAATTCTAACTTACGAGAATTGTATGGGCGAAGGTTTGGCCAACATGCACATCCAAACACACGAAGGAGAGAGTAGTCTGGTTTTTGTCCAAGTAAACGTTCCAAGGGTGTGCAAAATTGAAGGAGCTTACTAGGAGTACGATTAATGAGATAAATGGCTGTAATGAATGCTTCTTCCCAAAATTTGAGAGGCATGGAAGCATGAGCTAGAAGTGATAGACCAACCTTAACAATATGTCGATGTTTTCGTTCAGCAGACCCATTCTGTTGATGAGAGTGTGGACAAGATACATGATGTGTGATGCCTATTTTTGAGAAGTAGGAACTTAATTCTTCATATTCTCCTCCCCAATCTGATTGCATGGCAATAATTTTCCGGTTAAGGAGTCTTTCTACAAGAGCTTGGAATTCTTGGAACTTTTGCAAAACTTCAGACTTATGCTTAATCAAATATATCCAAGTAAATTTGCTAAAATCATCAATAAAGCTGACATAATATTTTTTCTACCCACTTAATCAGGGGTAGGACCCCAAATATTAGACAATACAAGTTCTAAGGGAGCGACAGAAACACTCAAAGACTTAGGATAAGGGAGTTGATGACTCTTAGCCTGTTGACAGGCATCACACACAGACTGTTTATTGGACACTTCAGAAAACAAAAGTTTATTTCTAGAGATAACTTGCTGAACTATAGCATAGGAAGGATGACCTAGTCTATCATGCCACCTAGCCAAGGAGGGTTTTTCAACACTGAAGGCTTGCTTCTTTGATCTCAATGACCAAGATGGTAATGATGATGAAGGTAATGGATATAGACCTCTTTTACATTTGCCTTGAAGAAGAATTCTCCTTGTGACCTGATCCTTGATCAAAAGGAACTCAGGATGAATTTCAAGAAAAGCATGATTATCAGTGGCAAGACGAGAGATAGAAATCAAATTCTTCTTGGCATCAAGAGTATACAAAACATCATTAAGAGCAAGGGAACGATTAGGAGTGCGAATATGGGTGTGGCCAGTATAACTCATGCGCATACCTGAACCACTTGCCGTGTGGATTTGATCTCCTCCATTGTATCTTTCCCGAATGCTCAATTTGTCTAACTCTCCTATGACATGATCTGTTGCACCAGTGTCCACATACCAGTTTGTATCAATCCCGTAGGACTGTGTGATAGCTGATGCTATGGTCTTTTCTTGCGGGACGAAGTCAGGATCAAATCGATGCCAACAGACGCTGACTGTGTGCCCTGTCTTCCTGCAAAGTTTACATACCGGATGCTCACCTCCTCGTCTGCTCAACAGTCCGCATCCTCCACTGCGGCCACGGCCAAAGCTGTTGCCAGAATTGCCTCGGCCGCGGCCACGGCCACGCTGGTTCATGCCACGTCCAAACGAAGCCAAGTTCACAGATGCTTGGTATGTTCCATGCCAGAGATCAGCCCTGCCTTCAAAACCTAGCAGCTGTGAGCAGAGTTTGGCCAAGGTGACCAGTTCCACCCGAGCCACTAGTGCTGAAACCACGGGCTCAAAATTGACGTCAAGACCAGCAAGAATGTATGCCACGATTTCCTCGTCATCAAGAGGCTTCCCAGCGGCCGCAATCTCATCACATAGAGTTTTCATCTTAGTAATGTATTCATTAACTGACATGTTACCTATTCTTGTGGTGGAGAGAGCAATTCTGGTATTGATCGCCCGTGCACGCATCTTTAACGAGAACATCTCCTCCAGGGACTTCCACAACTGTGCCACCGTCGAGACTGACACCACCTGTATCAGGATATCATGCGAGAGGGATGACATCAAATACCCTAGAACCTGCTGGTCCATGGCGACCCACCGGGCATACTCAGGATTTGGCGCTTTGACGATCTTACCATCTTTTTTAACGTCAATCTCTTGTGATGGAGCAGCGCAGGTGCTGTCATGGTAGCCGTACATCTGGGCTCCTTGTACAGCAGGGAGAACTTGAGCCTTCCATAACATGTAGTTATTTTTGCCGAACTTTTCTGTTACTGGGACACCGAACGGCGAGACTCCGGCTGGAGCCGCAGAAGATAACGCGCTCATGGCAGCTTTGTAGATGTAACTATGAGGAGAGAGGCTCTGATACCATATGAGATTTGGCAGAAGCATCTCACCTCTCTCGAGGCCGCATACCTTTGTTAAATAGCTATCAAACCGCAGCAGATTAATACACGGGAAGTTTGGATTGAGAGGGAATCGGATTCTAACTGACGACCTCTTTATATCTCTAAAACAAGGCCTTCTATCTTTACAAAGGAGAGCCTAAGGAAACTTATCTCTAACTTCCTACCTTTGCACATGATATGCTCTCCCAGAATAGTTGTATGCATATCTGTGTGTTGTATGGACTTAATTTTAATAGTTGTATGGACTGCTAAAACCAATTGAACTACTAATAGCTGTATGAACTCAGTTTTAATAGTTGTATGGATAACTAGCACTTATTACTTGTTTGGACTTGAAGTGTGTTTCGACAGTTGTTCAAAGCAATTGCCACTATCTTCTGGCTGCTACTTGCTGATCATGTGAAGTCCAATAACAGCTGATGCTGACATACTATTGTACTGATTTAGTCAGTTTTTTTTCATCTACTATAGTTAAAGAGAAGTTATGTTCACTATTAAACTTGCCCAATATATGAACAAGCATTTCAAAATAATGGCCAATAAGTATGCTATAAGCTGCTATGCAACGATTTTCCATTTGAATACATATGAGGTCTCTGTTTATTTGTATTGAACCAATTTGAGGGTTGTGTTAACCAGATGTTTAGGACGAATCGTTAGTTGGACCTACAAAATTTCCTTTCGTCATTCGCACAGACAATTTATGCACAAAACTAAACAAGGAGGTAACTACTAGAGAGGAGAGAGGAGGTAATTTCACCACATAATATACAGAGGTCGCCAAACACCAACTCATTCAACTTTATCCCTTCAACCATATATCATCTTGAACCATCAAGGATCATTCTATCCAAGCAACTAAATAGAATAGTGTACCATCACATCCCACCAACTAAACATCTTACTTGCATCATCTCATTCAGGATCATTATATCCATAATGTACCATCCTATCCCATTCCACATGGTTCACCGAACTGAACACACCGAAGCTGATGGATGTTTGAATTATTTATCCTATGATGACCCAGGCATATCACCGGCTTAAATTTAAAAGATTTATGACCAATGTGCTTAAGCCAAAATTTAATGTTATCATCAGCTTAAATGTAAAAGATTTATGTCCAATGTGTTTAAGCCAAAGATTAATGTATCAAACCCTAAACCCTGTTATCAAAAGGGAAAAATATTATAGAAGCTGTTGGATCGAAAATGGCAACAGAGGGGGGGGTGAATGGTGCCTTTTAAAAATTACCCCGAGTATCCTCACCGACTTTCTTCTCCGATAGCTATAGAAGCTACGAAGAAAAATAAATGCTTTTCATAAAGATCCGATCGAAAAAGAGATCTAAAACATGCTCGGCAAGAATACTTGAAATACTGTAGTCCAGGGAATAATACTTGAAAGGGTTAGCCGAGGAGAGACATGTCCAACCGGGAGCAAGAAATAAAAATGGCAAACACAAAATAAAAACAGAGAACAGACCAACCAAAAGCACACATAAAACTGCAACTTCCAAAAAGACTAAGACTTGAGAGATTACTAGCTGCAGCACCTAACAAAATCAGATCAAACGGCAAAGCAAAAAGTGAATACTTGCTGCCAAAAGGCTGCTCTAACAACAAAAGAGATAGAGCAAAAAGAAAGGAAGAAAACAAACCAGAAAGGACTGCAGTTGGTGAACCAAAATGGCTGAAAACAGAAGAAGAATCTGCTGCAATTGCATGACCGAGAACAATGCAGCTTGCTGCAGTTTGCTGCTGATTGGGAAGCACAAAAGGAGGCAAGGATCGGCTGCTTGCTGCTCCAAGAAATAAGTGATTTCTAGTGTAAACTGCAGCAATAGCTAGGACTGCATGCTGCACACAAACTGCAGCCCAAAGAGCATCCGATTAAAACAAAAAGGCAAAGCAAACCGATTGGTTTGCTGCTCTTCACCAAAGGATGAAACTTAAAACTAAATAGCAGCAAGATCTTGAAGACAAGGAAATACACCAAAAGACAATTTTGCTGAAGAAAGAGCTCAACTGAGCAAGAACCTGAAACTGCAGTTTCTCAAAAAGAAACTCTAAACAATGATCAAGAGGAGAAGAACAGAGAAGAACAATCAAGGCACAACAAAAGAGAAGAACAAAACGAGATTCTTGAAAACAATACAGAGACATGAATGATTGATATATGAGTTTTCTACAGCCATCTCTCACTCAATCTCACACCAAACAAGTCCCCATACATGCTTGAAAGATATCCCACTCATACATGGAGAGAACAAGCACCAAAAACCCTCACATCCATTCTCTCTCAATCCATCTCTTGCTAAAATCTGCACAAGACACTAGAGAGCACCTCTCTATTTATAGCCTACACTAATGGGTTCACATTTCCTTTGCCCATTAAGCTTTTTCGCTTTACCCACTAACTCCAACCATATCCACTTCCTTTGGTGCAGCTTTGCGTATTCACCAAAACGCCCCTCGCGCACCTTCCAGGAAGCTTCCTCATTCCTTGCCCTCCAAGCCACGCAGCTACCTCTAGTCCTCGCCGTCTTCGGCACACCTCGACCGTTCTGACCTCGGCACCGCCCACGCCTAGTCCGGTCATCCTGTGCCTCGCCACAACTCGACCTTGACGTCCTGCAGCCATCACAGACAAGAAACAAATTACATAGCACCGCTCGAAATATGGTAACCATATAATAACATCAAAAGAAATACTCAAAGCCTAAACCGATCGAAATGAAAAATAAACGACTTAAGCACGTTCGACCTAGTTCGACAAGGTCCGACCGAAACCGATTGTACCGCGCAACGACATGGTCCGGACCACACAAACCAAACTCGACTTTCCTAAACCGATGTCAATTACTCATCACACACATGGGGTCACAACCACATGGTCTCTCAATCTCCCCCTTGATGAGTATATTGACAAACCCAGAAAAAGCGTGAAGTTGAGTTTGTTTGAAAATCAAGCATGGTCCAAAAGAAAGAAAATGAAGCTAATGACCATGTCGACACAAGGAGCAAAAGAAAGAGCAAGTTTTCCTCAAAGCTCCCAAAATGGCTTTTTCTCCAACTATTCTCAACCTTTTGGCAATAAACACATCAAGGAAGCAAAAGAGAGAATAGGGTCACAAATATGGATGAAATGGCTAAAGTTAATTTATTCTGAGCATTTAGAGCCATGAGGATTATCCGAAATGACCATATGAGAATTACATCAAGCCATAACTCATAAGTACACTATCAAGATCATGACAATGTATGTATACCCAAGCTAAGCCAAAAAGGTCATAATCTGAAAATTAGGTGAATTGCTTAGCATGTCAAGTCAACCATGATTATAGTCTAGCTAAAGGTATCCAAAGATGATGCAGGCCATGCCAATAGTCTAAGTGGAACCGAGAAGCTAGTATTGAGACAATTAGAATGCTATAGGTTCAAGAATGATACATTTGTTCATGTACTTGTAAGTCTTGTAATTTTTAGCAAATTGAGCACAATAGACATATTTTTACTTTGAGAAACTCATGATTGTTTCCAACCAAGTGTTTTGTTTAGTCATGTGCTAGATCTCAAGCCTTATGCGACCACTCCAAGCAAGAAGCTTAAGAAGATGGTCTAGATCATCCAAAACTCCCCCTGAGTTCATGCCTAGTGCAATGGCAAGCCGTCTCATGAGAAAGAATTGGTGAGATCAGTTTTTTCGCACAAAAGAGATCTTTTTGCATTTTCATGAACATAAGACTTGTACTAACTCATGCGTCATCAAGAAACTAGCATAGCTCAATCTAAAGCTCAACAAAGATTTGAGACTCAACTTAGCCTATTTGACATGGCATGAATCATAAGTGGATAACTAAAGGCAGACTAGTCTCAAAAATTTAACATGACATGAATTAATTCAAGTTGTGCATTTTAATCAACATATTATGGCAAAGACTTGACTATACATATAAAGTCATGATCAATCTAGCAAATAAGCACAAGTTACGGCAAGGTGTAATGCATTGTAATCATGTCATGAAGGGATAATAATCAAGGCTCCATGTAGTTATATTACAATGTAGAATGCTGAAATGCAAGAAAATCCAGCTCCCCCTCAACATGTGATGCAGCTTTTAGTTCAAGTTGAGTTATGTCAATATTAAGCTCCAGAAGCTCCCAAATGAACTCCCCCTGAACCAAAGCAATAAAACGAGAAGCTGGCAAAGAAATCAGAAAACAGGCAGTCCTTAAAGCATAGACAAGATATAGAGGATACTATGGCTCAGACTGACTCTTATCTACCCCATATGACTCTAGGACTATCAGTTGGTCTACTAACAACCTAGGGAGCAAACACGTACCATGTCTACCCGAGGGTGGCCCAACCCTCGCTAGAACCCACAAGAAGTGAGTAAGCTCAACCTAGAGAGAAGAGAGACAGCTAACAAGCAGCATCCTAGAATCACAAGATGAGAGGAAAAAGTCTAAGCAACTAGACAAGAGAGACACTCTAATCTATGCTAGAAGGATTAAACCCAATGCACCCGTATGCAATGCAATCAGAAAGGAGTAAGAGCACAATAAATAAGATAAAGCAGTAAAGCACAAAGCTCCCACTCACAACAGTCCATAAGGACAAACCACCCCAAGCTCTCCCCGTAGAGCTGAAAACCTAGAGCTATCCAATGGCTTGGTAAAGATATCAGCCAACTGGTGGTCACTCTCTACAAACTGGAGCACTATGTCACCCTTCTCCACATGGTCTCTAAGGAAGTGATATCGGATATCAATATGCTTGGTCCGAGAGTGCTGCACTGGGTTCTTGGCAATGTTAATCGCAGAAGTGTTATCACAAAAGAGTGGAACACTATCGATAACTAACCCAAAGTCCCGCAGAGTCGAGACCATCCAACGCACCTGGCTACAGCAACTGGCTGCAGCAACATACTCGGCCTCTGCGGTGGACTGTGCAACACCGGACTGCTTCCTCGAAGACCAGGAAACGAGAGAAGTGCCAATGAATTGGCAGGTGCCAGTAGGCTCTAAGGGAAAGACAGGATGAGGAAGAGTACCAGATACCATAGTCTATCGTAGCTTGAAGGTACCGAAGAATGCGCTTCACCGCCTGGCGATGAGATACGCGAGGAGAAGCCTGAAAGCAAGCACATAGACACAGCAAAGTGTATGTCCGGTCTCGAGACAGTGAGGTAGAAGAGGGAGCCTATCATGCTACGATACTCCTTCTGATCAACTGGCTCGCCGTCCTCATCTGGGTCGAGTGAAACTGAGGTAGCCAGAGGAGTGGACACTGGCTTACCATCACTCATATCGAAGCGCTTCAGGAGGTCTCGAGTGTACTTGCCCTGATGCAAGAAAGTACGCTCCCGAGTCTGCTTAATTTGGAAGCCAAGGAAGAAACTCAACTCACCCATCATGCTCATCTCAAACTCCGAGCTCATGACATCAAAAAACTGGGAAACAAGAGCATGCGAGGAGCCGCCAAAGATGATGTCATCCACATAAATCTGGACGAGCAGAAGGTCAGTCCCATGCCGGCGAATGAACAAGGTCTTATCTACCTTACCCATCTCAAAACCATGACTCAACAGATAGGACTTAAGCCTCTCATACCAAGCTCTAGGGGCCTGCTTAAGTCCATACAACACTTTGGAAAGCTTGAAGACATGGTTTGGGTATTTGGGGTTCTCGAAACCTGGATGCTGTCTCACATAGACTTCTTCCTCAATAAAACCATTGAGGAAGGCACTCTTGACATCCATCTGGTAAAGCTTGAAACCCTTAGAAGCTGCAAAGGAAAGCAGGATTCTAATGGCCTCAAGTCTAGCTACAGGGGCAAAGGTCTCCTCGAAATCTAGACCCTCAACTTGGGAGAAGCCCTGAGCTACCAGTCTAGCCTTGTTCCGAATGATAACCCTATCCTCACTCTGCTTGTTCTTGAACACCCACTTAGTCCCAATGACATTGTGACCTCGAGGGGGCTCGACAAGCGACCAGACCTTGTTTCTCTCAAAATTTTCCAACTCCTCATGCATGGCATTGACCCAAGACTCATCAGATAGAGCATGACAAACGTCCTTAGGCTCAAAGGAGGCAACAAAGGCAGAATGGAGATAGAAATGCGACATGCCAGACTTTGAACAAGTGACTCGCTCAAAGAGGTCTCCAATAATTTGCTCGGAAGGATGGTCTTTCTGGATATGTCGAGGAGGACCAGGATGAGATGAAGAAGTGGCCTCTACCTCATGAGCTAACGAGGTAGGAATAGAGCCACTAGCTCCAGAAGAAGCAGAAGGCATGGGCTGATCGCCTCGAGGTGCAGTGGAAGAAGGCACCTCAAGGGGTGGATGAGGGACTGGATCGGGTAGACAACCCTCATCTCCATCGTCCTCATCATCCACAAAGATGGGCTCGGACTGCTCTAAAGAACCTGAGATATCGGGCCTAGTCCCCGGACTGGCCTCGTCGAAGGTCACCTCACAGGTTTCTACCATCTTGCTAAACTAGCAGTTCCAAACATGATAAGCCCGCGAAGAAGTCAAGTAACCTAGAAAGATCCCGTCACAAGAACGTGACTCAAACTTGTCTAGGTTCGCGGACTTCAGAATAAAGCACTTGCAACCAAACACACGAAAATGAGATACACTGGGCTTTTGCCCATATCTCAACTCATAAGAAGTACGGTGCAAGTGTGCCCTCAGAAAAACTCGATTTGAGACATGGCACGCGGTGGCTATAGCCTCAGCCCAAAACTTCCGTGGTGTAGAGTACTCATCAAGCATCGTCATGGCCATCTCGACCAAGGTATGGTTCTTTCTCTCTACGATGCCATTTTGTTGTGGGACGTGCGGAGAGGAGAACTGATGCTCTACACCTGTCTCATCGCAGAACCTCTCAAAGTAGGAATTCTTAAACTCCATGCCATTGTCACTGCGGATCGCTCATAAGGCACCTGGGAGCTCAACAGAAAGCCTACTAAAAAGACCTCGAAAATGTGTAAACGTGTCATCCTTCGAGGCTAAGAAAAACACCCAAGAAAACCTCGAGAAGTCATCGACCACGACAAGAACATACCACTTCCCTCCCGCTGACTGCACTTGAGCTGGTCCAACTGTGTCCATATGGAGCAGTTGTCCCGGTGCATCGGTCATAGTCACTGTGACCGGAGGGTGAGAAGCGGCAACCATCGTGCCGTGCCGGCAAGGAGCACAAACTAGATCTTTGACCATTTTGAGTTTCGGCAGACCACGAATGAGATCGTGGCCGCTAACTCGGGTCAAATGGTCAAATCCAATATGACCAAGTCTCCTATGCCAGAAAGAAAGATCACGGGACTCCGAAGCAACCAAACACCGGAGAGGATCACCAGAAGACTCAGAAAAATCAGCACGAAAGATCCTCCCAAAAGAATCAAGACTACCCGAAGAATCAAGAATGTTGCTGTTGTAGGGGTGGCCCCCACCTAAACCCAGCAGGCCTGGTAGAAGGTTATAAGGCCCAGAATAGTCTATGTGTAATGACATAAGTGCCCCTGGAGAGGATACTCAGATGTAAGGGCATAATTGTAAAAGCACTCCCCATGCATATATACGGAATACAGGCCATGGGGAAGACCCAAGCCACTACTGTCACTTACTCCCAACTCTCCACTACCATCTCTCTCTGTTTGGTCTGTAGCCACAACAGTTGGCGCCGTCCGTGGGGAGGACAGGAGCAAGCCTGAGATCCGAAGAAGGATGGCACCGAAAAAAGCTTCGTTAGCGGCGGCGAAGGGAAAGAAGGCGGTCAGGTCGGAGCGTCGCATGGCTACCAGGGCTTCGGCATCGGCCGTTGCGGGCATGGGCGACGACGTGGGCGCGGTGGTCGAAGACCCCGTCACCGGCGCTGCGACGACCAACCCCGTCACCGGCGCTGCGACGACCAACCCCGTCACCGGCACTGCAACGACCAGCCCCGTCATCGGCACTGCGACGACTAACCCCGTCACTGGCGCTGCGACGACCGACCCCGCCGAAGCGACAGCAACCAACCTCGCCACCCTCGCCGCAACGCTCGCCGGTAGCACGGACCGGGCAGTTGGAGGTAGCCACAATGGAGCAACTGGCAGCTCGGGAGCTCGCGAGGCAGTCATACCCGTGTCGACACGTCCGTTGGGCGTGCCGGTGGCTCCACCCGTGCAGGCAGTGGAAAGCGCCCTGCTGGCGGCCCTCAAAGCGTTCCAGCAGGAGCTAGGGGATCTCCGCGGGACTGTCCGAGACATACAAGAGGCTCGAAGCCAGCAGGCCGCGCCGGTGGTCGCGCCAGAGCCCACGCCAGAAGGGCAGACAGCCACGACGCCCCCACATCCAGCCGCGCCCCGTTGCGACGCGTCGATCCGGAGTCCCCGCTTTCGGCAGGACTACAGCAGGCGGCGTTGCCTGAAGACTTCAAATTCCCCAGTGTCATCGAGCCCTACAAAGGCGACACGGACCCCCGCGAGTTCGTGCGCGTGTACGAAACCGCAATCGAGGCTGCGGGCGGGGATGACACCACAAAGGCGAAGGGACTCCCCCTCGCGTTGCAAGGAGTGGCGCTCTCCTGGTTTTTTACCATAGAGCCGAACTCCATCTACGTGTGGGAGCAGATCCGCGACCGCCTTCACAACAACTTTCAAGGAAACTATGTCGAGCGGGTTGACGCGGACCAGCTCTTCACCGTGAAGCAGAAACCCACGGAGAAGCTCCGGGACTACTTCAAACGCTTTGCGAAGATACGCTATCAAGTCAAAGACGTCAACGAGACCACCGTTGTCAATGCAGCCATACAGGGCCTTCGCCCGGGCCCGATGGCCGAGTACAACACACGGAAGCCAATCAAGACGGTGACGAAGCTCTTCGACAAGATGGAGGAATACGCCAGGGCGGAAGAGGACGCACGGTGAAGACAAGGTGATGACTCCGACACCAACCAGGCCGGCACCTCGACAAAAACTGAGGACCCACCGAAGGATGGTTCTTCCAAGGGAAAACGTAAGCAGGAGTCGTCCAAGGACGCGCCCGAGCGAAAAGACGCTCCGCACAAGGAGCCGTTCGATAGGCCCAAGCGTGGCCAGCAGAAGTCACGGCGAGGACGGTTTGTCCTCGACATCGAAGGCAGTCCCGATGAAAGCGCTCCCGCGGGTCGGGGCGGTCGGGGACGCCGAGGCTGGGGACGTGGCCGAGGTCGTGGCCGTTATGATAGAAGCCGTGGAGATTACGATGACCACCACCAGGGGTTGTGGTGCGAGGTCCACGGTCGCGGCACCCACGACACGCGCACGTGCACCTCTATCGCGGCGCTCCGCCAAAGCGTCACCAGGGACAGGAACCCGGACGCACGCCCGCCTGTGGTGGCCCATGTCCAGCACCCGTACGAAGTCCCCATGCAGATTCAGGCGCAAGGGACACAGCCTCACGAGGGCCCTCTGCGGATTTAGGCAGATGTGCAGCAGCCTCAGGGGGGCCTCCTGCAGCTGCAGGCCCTAGAGGCCGCCCACCGCAGAGTCATCAATGTCATCTCCGGCGGTTCCTCGCTAGAGTTCGCCTCGGCACGGCAGCGGAAGGCCTACGTACGGAGGCTACACCACGTGGCGGCATACCCGGCGCAAGCACCGCCGGACTGGGTACGGCACGAGGTCACGTTCACACCCGCCGACGCCCAGGGTGTGGAACTTCCTCACCACGACCCCCTGGTCGTCCGGGTCATTATAGTGGGATGCGACATGGGACGTGCCCTAGTTGATGGCGGCAGTTCCGTGAACATTCTGTTCGCGATAGCCTTCGACCAGATGGGGATCCCCCGGAGCCGCCTCGGCCCATCGGGAATCCCCCTGCAAGGCTTCGGAGGGCAACCGCTACGGGTGCTCGGCTAAATATGCCTGAAGGTCTCCTTCGGCCAGGGCGACAATGTGCGGGTCGAAGATACCACATTCGATGTCGTCGACCTCCCGTACCCCTACAACGCCATACTGGGGCGTCCAATCCTCAACTCCTTCGGGCCGGTACCGCATCACGGCTATTTATGCATGAAGCTCCCGGGGCCGCGGGCCATCATTACCGTTCGGGGCGACCAGGACATGGCCCGACGCATCGAGCACGGCACCAGATGTCCCCGTCGCGATGATCAGAAGCACACTTAGGTCCGGCACAGCTGTGCGGGGATCCACGGCGCCACCAGGGGGGTGTCCTACAGATAGTGCAACCACTAGAGGCTCCGGCCGCGCCGAACACAAATGGTTAGTACCTCTGTCAAATGTAATCACTTACCCGCGCAAACGGGAATATAATGAAGTTCCGTTTGTCGCCAACATATTTCTATAGTGCAAAAATACGCGGCGAGGGCGCGCGGAGGCTTCGCCTATGTGCGTGCTCCCGCAGTATAAACCGAAGACGCACGTTCGCGTGTGCACTCTCCGTAGCCAGGGGTACGGGTATGAGTATAAACCGAAGACGCACATTCGCGTGTGCACTCTCCGTAGCCAGGGGTACGGGTATGAGTATAAACCGAAGAGGCACGTTCGCGTGTGCACTCTCCGTAGCCAGGGGTACGGGTATGAGTATAAACCGAAGACGCACGTTCGCGTGTGCACTCTCCGTAGCCAGGGGTACGGGTATGAGTATAAACCGAAGACGCACGTTCGCGTGTGCACTCTCCGTAGCCAGGGGTACGGGCATGAGTATAAACCGAAGACGCACGTTCGCGTGTGCACTCTCCGTAGCCAGGGGTACGGGCATGAGTATAAACTAAAGACACACGTTCGCGTGTGCACTCTCCGTCAAAGACACGGGCATGAGTATAAACCAAAGACGCACGTTCGTGTGTGCACTCTCCGTTAAAGACACGGGCATGAGTATAAACAAAGTCGTGTGGGGGGACGCCTCTGCACGCACTCCACGGAGTATAAATAAGACGCGGATGCTCTCCCTGCGCACTCTACTGAGTATAAACAAGACGCGAACCCCGCGCACGCCAGGGACTTCGTCCCTGTGCGTACTCTCCAGAGTATAAATAAGACGTGGACGTCGATCCCACGCACTCTACGGAGTATAAATAAGACGCGATCGTTCTCCCTGCGCACTCTACAGAGTATAAACAAGACGCGAACCTTGCGCACGCCAGGGACTTCGTCCCTGTGTGTACTCTCCGGAGTTTAAATAAGACGTGGACGTCGATCCCACGCACTCTACGGAGTATAAATAAGATGTGGACGTTCTCCCTGCGCACTCTACGGAGTATAAACAAGACGCGAATCCCGCGCATGCCACGGACGTCGTCCATGTGCATACTCCCCGGAGTATAAATAAGACGTGGACGTTGATCCCATGCACTCTACGGAGTATAAATAAGACGCGGATGTTCTCCCTGCGCACTCTACGGAGTATAAACAAGACTCAAGAAGTCCCGACGTAGCGCACCAGAGGCTGCCCCCACCTCGGAGTAGGGGGACGGAGGCCCGCCTTTACACGCGCCAGTCTACAGACTCTAAAAAGGTCGTAGTGCGAAGGTCCGCCTTCGCACACGCCAGTCTATGGACTCCAAAAAGGTCGTAGTGCGAAGGTCCGCCTTTGCACACGCCAGTATACGGACTCTAAACAAGCCGCAACGTCGAGGTCCGCCTCCGCACGCGCCAGTCCACGAGACTTTAAACAAGTCATAGCGTCGAGGTCCGCCTCCGCATGCGCCAGTCTACGGACTCTAAAAAGGTCGTAGTGTGAAGGTCCATCTTTGCACACGCCAGTCTACGGACTCTAAACAAGCCGTAGCGTCGAGGTCCGCCTCCGCACGCGCCAGTCCACGAGACTTTAAACAAGTCATAGCGTCGAGGTTCGCCTGCGCACGCGCCAGTCTAAGGACTCTAAAAAGGTCGTAGTGCGGAGGTCCGCCTCCGCACGCGCCAGCCTATGCGCAACTACCGTCAACGGTATACTTCGAAGGTGAAGGCTCTGCCCCAACACAACATGATCACCCGACGCACAGCACGCGGCGCATATTCTAATTGCCAGCAGATGTATACACCGGGAAAAGCTTGCAAGTACAAGGCCCACCAGCATGTTTGCCGCTCTAAGCTATTATTCGACGGCTCGTCTTTAACGCACGCTAAGGTCGGGACCTCACCCAAAGAGGATCGGCCTGCCCAAAAGTTCAGCGACTCCTCGGCCCTTTGCCAGCGTCGAAGGTGCCTCCGGGTAGCAAGGTCGGACGCAAGCAGTCGCCCCCAGCAAGGAAGCTGCCCGGGGCACAGGTCAGATAGTCAGTTCGTAAGAATAAGTGCGCGCTTTATTCATAAAGAAGGGGCGGACATTACAACGCACGCCTACACCTAGCCACCTCGACGCCGCACCTGCGAGTCCTCGGCGCCTTTGGAGGCCCTAGCGTCACCTTCGTCGCGTCGGGGGACCCCGTCCAGGAATTGGCCAAGGCTCCCCTTCCCGTAAAGGGACTTCCGGAGCTCGACCTGCGCGGCGGCCACCCCGGCATAGTCCCAGATCCGCTCGTAGAAGTGCTTGACGGCGCGACGGACGGCGCGGACGGCACCGGACATTACTCCAGCCCTGCCGGGCATCTCCAACTGGGGGTCGTCCAGCCCGGCGATGTGCGTGCAGCCACGGTGCCGTAGGAGCGTGCACACCATGCAGGACGCTACGTAGGCACAGTGGTTGCCGAAGGTCGTCGCGGTGCCACGCGCAGCGTCGGCGGCATATTTGATCCAGCGAAGGGTCCGCGACAGCTCCTCCGGGCCGAAGGCGTGTTCCGGCACTTTGGCCGCAAGCCCTTCGATATGGCTTTCCAGTGCCTGCATGGCATCCCATGCAACTACTTAAGCCTCGCCAAGCGTCCGGTCGCGCTCCGCTAGAGTCAAGGCAAGTTCACCTTTTCCCTTCTCCAGCAAGGTGACCTGTTGCAGAAGGCCATCCCGCTCTGCCGCAAAATTCTGCACAGTCTCCGCGGCCGACTCCTGCACCGACGCGGCGAGTCCTTCGGTGTGCGCCTTCGCCTCGGCGCATTCTGCCTCCAGCTGGCGGATGCGGGCGTCCTGGGCAGAGCGGGCTCCCGAAGCCTCGCGTAGCTCCTCCTCGGCGGCTCGCAGCCTATCCTCAAGCGCCCTTTGGGCACGAGTATAGATCGTTTGCAAGGCCCGTCCTAGCACAAGTGTCTGCAGAACGGAAAGGCTTAGCAAGCGCAGCAAGCCCAGGCGTGGTCGCATGAATACTTACCCTCACCCCCGACACCTCAAAGGCATCCCCGAGGCGTCCCGCCTCGTAGGTCTGCAGCACTTGCTGGCCGACGCTGGCAGCCGCGTCATCCACAACCCCGCGCCACGCCCCCAGTGTCTCCGGGGGGCACGAAGTCCGCTGGGTCCGCACGCACGGCGGTCCCATGTTCCGCCAAGGGCTCCTCCTCTGGGATAAGCGACGCTGTAGACGGGGACGTAGGTGAGCACCGCAAGGCACAACGAAGAATACACCGGGGTACGCTAGGCCACCTTACCTTCAGTAGCGGAAGGAGGGCTTCGGGGGCCCGCCCCCCTAGCCCCAGGTGGGGGAGCGACGGCGCAAATCCCCGCGGAAGGCGCGGTCCCGCAAGGAACAGAAGCCTCCGCGTTCGGGGCCGGCGCCGACCGTTCCTGCACGGTGGGTGGTGTGGCCTGGGAGGCAGAGGGGGCAGGCGCCGTGGGGACTTTGGTATGCACATCCGAGTCCCACAAGCTCCCGATGCCCGTTGCCACGACGAATCCCCTTGTCGTCCGGTGGAGCTCCGGCCGCAGGCATGGCCGCTTAGCCGGAGCAAGCGGTGACGAAACCGCCCTAGCAGCCGCTGTCGGCGACGCCCCCGTTGCTGCAGCACTCGGGAGTAAGGATTCCGCCATGGTAGCTTCTGCAGGGGGTACCTCGGTTTCCACCGCCGCTGTCGATGAAGGCACAGCTCCGTGCACCCCTGCGGAGCACGTCTCCGGCACCATAGCAGCCGCAGTCGAAGGTTCCACCTCCGCACCGCCGGTCCGCACGGTTTCTATCCCGACGACCGCGGCGGATGACGAGACTTGTCCTCTCCGGCTGCTCGTCGCAAGCCCGGTGTCCAAGGCACCCGCTGAAGATCCTTCGCCTCTGGCGTCTGCGCCATCCAAGCCCGAATCGGCATACTTCGCCGAATCCGACTCCGCGTCTGCCGCGCCCTCGGGAGCGCTAGCAGCAGCAGGGGCAGCTGCTGCACCAAGCACGACAGATGCTCCACCTCGGCTCCTCTTGCGAGACGGCGCCTTCCTCTTTGTTGCGCCGTCATCTGGAGCAGCGCGGTCCGGCACGGTAAGGCCCAGGGCCTCGCACACACGGTTTATCCGCCCAGCCCCGCCTCGGCGGTAGCGGACGCACGCTGCTCGTGCTCTCTGCCGGTATACGGCCCCAGGAATACGCGCGCGGCCTGCTCCGCATCGTCCAAGCGAATCCCTGAAGCAAAGCAGGAAATAAGAATAAGGTAATGCATTTCGCGCAAGCAAAAGGGAGATGCGGTCGGGACTTACGAAGACCGGAGGGTGCCGGTAGCGAGCAAAGCGACGGCAAAACATTGTCGTCCCGACGCTTCTCGGCAGCAACACGCCAGTCACGGGCAAGCGGTGCCACGCCATACATCACGTATTCTTCGGTGAGGTCGCGCATGTTGAGGCGGGCGGTTACCCCAACGAGCCGCCGGGCCCTTCGCCTGTCCTCAGCGTCGAGCGTCCGGCCGGGTGAGGTCTTGAACGCGATCGGTCGGCCCGTGCACTCAAGGCCGCTCTCGCTCTCCACATGGTGGTAGAACCACCGCTTCATCCAGTGAGACTCCCACTTCCCACGAGTGGAGTTCGCGGGGAAGAGCTTGCTGCAAGCTGACCGAAGAATGAAGGTGACGCTGCCGAAGCTCGATAGCGTCCCGTCCTACCGCTCCTTGGGCTGGTACCGTGCCTCGTGCAGGTAGGCGAACAACGAAGCACTGGGCCAGCACGCTCCCGAGCGCAAGGCCCAACTATACACCGCGAGCTGAGCCACGGCATTCGGAGTCAGTTGCGCCAGCTCCAGCCCGAAGGTCCGCAGCACGTCGCCCACGATCACCGCCGCCGGGATGCGGAGCCCTGCATCAAAAAAGGCGACGAATACAAGCGCCTCCGACTTCTCGGGTCGCGGTCCCGTCTCATCGGCGGCGGGCAATCGTACCTCCTGGCGCTCGGACAGCTTCCCCGCGCGTAGCAGCGTCTCGATTGCCTTCTTGGTCACGAGCGAGGGGCCCAACTCGCCGGAGAACGCGCCTTCCTTCTCCGCCGCCAGCCACTGCTTGTTCGTCGCCGCCGGGTCGCGTTCGCTTAGTGAGTATTTCACCTCGAGCGGTGAAGACCGCCGACGGATGCCGCAGACACCAGACGCCTGACCGCGCTCGCCACCAGATGCCATCACTTTTCGCAAAAGGAGGATAGCGACGAGAATACAAGGGGGAATATGGAAGGCAATGCAAGCAAGAAGGAGGCGTGGAACTGCGGGGGCGCGGTTACGAGGGCTATTTCAAGCCACCTCGTCCCAATGCCGAAGCGTTGCGACGGTCCGCGCACCGGGCGCGACCGCAGTCCTACAGAGGCCCGTCTCGCACAATCCCCAACAACTGAAGACGAAGGGGTGTGACCACAGCGGTAAGGACTGTCAGAGTACGACGCTCCAATGGCCTCCCGACGCGTGCCAAACCCCGCACGAGATGGCTGAAGCGCACGAGGTCGGGCGTCGACACAACTCCAGCCGCCATTAAAAGCGCCTTAATGGGCCATGGGGTACAACGGCTTCGACACTGCACCACTCTTCACCAGCCTCGTGTCCACCTTCCTTGGGAAGAGGTGAGCAGCTGCCATCGCGCAACCGTTCTCATCCCGCCGCGCACCAGTGACAAGCCGCCGCGTGCCCTGCACGCGTCAAGGCGAGCTGCGCGGTACAAGACCCTAGCTCTGGCAAACCGGGGGCCGGCGCGATTCCAGGAACTTTTACAGCGCATGACCGCATTGCGAGACTGCAATCACCGCACGCGTGGCGGTGTTCGCGGTGCGACGTTGCAATCCAGACCACCGCTGAGCCACTACCGTGGCAGGCGCCAGCTCCGCTGCCACCCGTTCGAAGGGTAGGGGACGGAGCGCGCGCGCGTCTACTTCGGCTAGGCGCCAGCTCCGCTGCCACCCGTTCGAAGGGTAGGGGACAGAGCGCGCGCGTGTCTACTTTGGCTAGGCGCCAGCTCCGCTGCCACCCGTTCGAAGGGTAAGGGACGGAGCGCGCGCGCGTCTACTGCGGCCAGGCGTCAGCTCCGCTGCCACCCGTTCGAAGGGTAGGGGACGGAGCGCGCGCGCGTCTACTGCGGCCAGGTGTCAGCTCCGCTGCCACCCGTTCGAAGGGTAGGGGACGGAGCGCGCGCGCGTCTACTTCGGCCAGGCGCCAGCTCCGCTGCCACCCGTTCGAAGGGTAGGGGACGGAGCGCGCGCGCGTCTACTGCGGCCAGGCGCCAGCTCTGCTGCCACCCGTTCGAAGGGTAGGGGACGGAGCGCGCACGCGTCTACTTCGGCCCGGCGCCAGCTCCGCTGCCACCCGTTCGAAGGGTAGGGGATGAAGCGCGCGTGTCTACTGCGGCCAGGCGCCAGCTCCGCTGCCACCAGTTCGAAGGGTAGGGGACAGAGCGCACGCGCGTCTACTTCGGCTAGGCGCCAGCTCCGCTGCCACCCGTTCGAAGGGTAGGGTACGGAGCGCGCGCGCATCTACTTCGGCTAGGCGTCAGCTCCGCTGCCACCCGTTCCAAGGGTAGGGGATGGAGCGCGCGCATCTACTTCGGCTAGGCGCCAGCTCCGCTGCCACCCGTCCGAAGGGTAGGGGACGGAGCGCGAGCATGTTTTCTTCGATTTGGCGCCAGTTCTTCTGCATCGACTTCGGCAGCTTAACGCGGGCGAGTCTCCGCTTTGGCTGAGATACTTTGCCACCCGCCTCGACCCTGCGCCGGGGTATGACGGCAAACCGCCGTGGGTCAGGCAACCTCGGCGGCAGCCTCGACATGACCTCTGCCTTCGTGGGGAAAGGGCAGGCAGTCACTTCGGCGTCAAAACCCGCGCGACAACCTCGTGACTCAAACCGTCAAGGATGCAGGCATCTGGGCTACTCACATTTTGGGAGCGCAACGGCTGACGCGCGGTCAAGCCTCGCCATCTTCATACGGGAGCGTGACGCGCGCGTAGGAGGCCATCTTCTCGATCGCCGCACCAACCTGGCCGCGGCTTCGTCCTGGACCGTGACTTCAAGAAACGGACCGCGCGCACGAGCTCGCCTGGCGGAGCGAAGGTCATGTCCTGAAAAGTTTGACTCAGTCTTCCTTAACAGACCACCTACAGTGCATCAGCATTTTTTCAAAGCGATGCGGACGGGCTCCATCAGGAACGTCAACTGTACGTAGGTCTATTAAGAAGAACAAGGCAAACCTTTTCGTCGTATGCAGAAGCGTAGCACGAGGGCAGGAAGCGCGATTGGTCACCTATAGCAGATGCTAACCAAGCTCCCAGTAAAAATGGACCACCGTCTGTACATCAACATTCCGCTCAGCGTTGCTAGGGAATGTTGATGCACAGAAGGGGCCCATTTTAGGGGAGTAGTTGCTATCCAAGGACGCGATGCAGGAACAAAGCTGCACCAGCGCCGTATATATACCCCATCAGTGGGGGAGCCAACCGGCGGAAGTCCAATCGGCAGGAGTCCAGCCGACGGGAGTCCAACCGCCGGAAGTCTGTCGCCACATTAAATGGCCACGACGCCTCAAGGCCGGCACCGCGCTAAGCATGCTTCGCCACGTGGACAGCCAGAAGGAGGAGCGTCACAGCGCGTCCGCTACCACTTAATGCGTATGTGGCGACTCGGGCCGCTACGCTTACCTATGCCGGCGCAACGCCTCCAGCTCACCTCGATTGGCGCCAGCTCCGCTGCCACCTGTTCGAAGGGTAGGGGACAGAGCGCGCGCGCGCTTACTTCGGCTAGGCGCCAGCTCCGCTGCCACCCATTCGAAGGGTAGGGGACGGAGCGCGCGCGCGCGTCTACTTCGGCTGGGCGCCAGCTCCGCTGCCACCCGTTCGAAGGGTAGGGGACGGAGCATGCGCGTCTACTCCGACTAAGCACCAGCCTGAGACGGAGCGCTCGCGCATCTACCTCAGCGGCAGCCCAGGCATCGGCTTCGACCGCGGCCTCGGACCCCGGGACCCGCGGCACATCAAAGCTTCGCAAGTTCGGAGAAGTTCACAGGCCGCAGGGACGAAGGGGGCCAAGGGACTCGGCAACATGGCTTCGGCCCTGTGAAGCCCTTCGCCATGAGAGGCTCCTGTTGTAGGGGTGGCCCCCACCTAAACCCAGCAGGCCTGGTAGAAGGTTATAAGGCCCAGAATAGTCCATGTGTAATGACATAAGTGCCCCTGGAGAGGATACTCAGATGTAAGGGCATAATTGTAAAAGCACTCCCCATGCATATATACGGAATACAGGCCATGGGGAAGACCCAAGCCACTACTGTCACTTACTCCCAACTCTCCACTACCATCTCTCTCTATTTGGTCTGTAGCCACAACAGTTGGCGCCGTCCGTGGGGAGGACAGGAGCAAGCCTGAGATCCGAAGAAGGATGGCACGGAAAAAAACTTCATCAGCGGCGGCGAAGGGAAAGAAGGCGGTCGGGTCGGAGCGTCGCATGGCTACCAGGGCTTCGGCATCGGCCGTTGCAAACATTTTTTCTTGAAGCTCACCTCGAAACCATCATCGGTAAGCTGAGAAACGGAAAGCAAATTATACTGCAGCTTACTAACCAAAGCAACATCTTTTAAAATGAAAGAATCCTTAACGCGCACTGTACCTTTGGTGATGACGCGCCCAGATGAAGCATCTTTGAAGGTGATCGTCTCATCACCTGGAGCACGGGCAAGGAAAGAAAACCAATGAGAGTCTCCGGTCAAGTGTCGTGAACACCCGAAGTCTATGAGCCAAACCTTTCCCTTCCCTGCCCGGCGAACCTAAGTCAAACAGAGAGTAAAATCTCAGTACTGGGGTAAATCAAGAGTGATTTTGGCACCCAATACTGAGTAACACGTCGAGCAGATGAAGTAGTCAAGCAGAACTGACCTCTATCTACCCTACGCTCTCCGTCACTCAAAGAAGCAAACAGTCTATGTGTAGACCTGAAGCTGTTGTTGGGCTTGACTGCTATAGAGGAGCGAGTCAAGACACCAGCAACCTGCTGATCACTCCGCGGGTAGCTATCTCAACGGGGGAAACGAGATCTACCCTCTGGACGGTGGAAGTCACGACCAAAGGGAGCATGAGGACGAAAGCCAGAAAACTTAGAAAAACCAAGTCCTCGATGCTGCCCAAACCCATCAGCTGAAACAAGCCTAGACCTCGTGTTGGTCTTAGGTGCACTCAAGGTCTGGGGCTGACCCTGAATACGCCTAAGAGACTCAGCACGGTCTCTACGCACGATTTTGGCGCGCCTGAAGCATCGATCGATCAGATGTCCATCCTTCTGAAAGAAGGTGCAATGATACTTTACCTTCTGAGAGGTAGAAGTAGCATGATAAGGCTTCGCCTTCTGAGAGGCCGAAGCTGTAGGTGGAATCAACTTGCTGTAAGAAATCCCTTGGACAAGTGTCAGACCCAGATTTTTCAATTCGGAATCTACTGTGTTTCACTGCACTAATCCCTGGATCAGTAGTTAGTGCACACAGGTACATTGCTGAATCATGACATACATCACATAATAATATTACAGAGTCTGAAATACACCACATCGGGTGAAAGTTTACAAAAGGGCCACTTTGGCCAAATGTCTTCAGTACATAAATGCAGCGGAAATAGTAGCAAAAGTAAACCCAAAATTCACAGGCAAGCGACCAGTAGGGTAATGTGTACAGTATATGTCACCGAAGAACTAGTAACATATGTGTACACAAAGCCAAGAGTCTGCTTGTCTATGCCTAACCATCGTGGCCTATGCCTTAGTTATCGCCTTTGCTTCCGCTATCGTTGGTAGGGGCCTCCTCATAGGCGTAGTGTCCTTGAGTTCCTGTTTCTGAATTTTGTCACAAAAGCGAGTCTGAGCACTCCAACCCCGTGCTCGCGAGCCAACACACAGAATGCAATATTTAATATGTATGGCTTGTCAAAGGATGGCTCGGGTTTATTTTATTTTTGCGAAGAGTGCTTTTGAATACAATTACTTAAAAATTCTTAAGACCTAGCAATTTTAAACTCAAGACTTATTTATAAAATAAGTTGATCTTATAATTGACACAGATTCCATCCACCATTACATGGCATCTGTATCATATACATATTTCAGCGTTATAGCCGCTTAACTTACCACTGGGACAACACCCAGGACAATTCCAAACCAGGACTATCAGTAGTCCTACACATTTCCATTATCACCCGCCAAGATTTTTGAAATAGAACTATATCTAGTTAAGTTCCCATGTCCGCCCTTGACCATGGGCACGGCTATTCGAATAGTTTTGACTCTGCAAAGTTTGTACACTTTCACCACAAGAGACAATCAACTCGTTGCCCCACATGATGCCTTAGACATGTGGTTGAGCAGACCATAACAGTGACTTTTCAAACTATCTAATCCCTTTTGTCATCTCACCCTATGGGTCGTTCCCACTTGCGGTGGATCCCATACCGTGCACGGGATGTTTCCCACGGTTACTAGCGCTATTTGGGCTTCCCTCCCTCAGCGCTAGTACGACTGGAAAACTTCACCCTTTCCTTGGTGTCCCTTTTGGCCTACTAATGCCCTTGCTATTCCACTTCTAACCTCTCCTGGTGAGATGAGTCTGGGGAGTCAATAAATCTACTTAGCCAAGATGCACTTTGCAAGACTTGTGGTTGTACTATTTTACACGGGTTGACATGACAAGATTCAGTCCTTAGGGTTACCTGGATGGTTCTACCACATTTCACATTTTGTGCATCCACTGCACCACATACCAGCCCCCAACCATCCAACCAGGTATTAAGCAATTTTAGGATTTTTCAGAGGTAGAAATATTGTGTCGACCTACTACAGTCATTCCATCCATGACTGTCCCCAAAACATATCATACTTTTCAAGTGTTGTTATTGGGGCAGCTATGTACCCCCGTTTAATCTAGCAATACTAAGCATCGCAATATTTATTTGGACTTACTAGCAAAAGCTATATTATTATAAATTTTTCTAAGGCGACAATGTTCACATGTCCAAGCATTTCAATGGATTATTATTAGCAAGAATTATATTAGGAGTATAACTACCATTTCTGGAAATGGACATATTTTACCACAGAAAATAACAGCATGCATGTTGATAATTTAAAAGAAATTAACTTTGCAAAATCGTAGGTTCAAAAATGATCAAAGTGTTAACTCGCCTGGTTCACGGGGTCCTTGGTCTTGGTCTTCTGAAGTTTCTAAGCCAGCTGCCTCAACCTCCTCTTCTTGAGCCTCGTATGCTATTTAATCGTGCGAATTACCCAATAAAAGAAAAACAACCAATCATTCAAAATATCACCAGAAATTCAAATAAACTCCAAAAATCATGGTTCTGGTTCCCTTGGACAGATCTTGAATTTAGACAAATTTAGAAATTTGTTTCACTTAATTTGGAGTTAAAATGAATAAGTTATGCCCATTTGAAAATCTCAGTTCTGAAAAAATGCCAGAAAATGGAAAAGTCTGACATGTGGGTCCCATTGGTTATTTTTAATTCCTTCACATTATTTATTTCTCTGTACAGGGTCTATGACAGGTGGGGTCCCTCTGGTATTTTAAATCCTTTTCCAATATTTTATTATTTCCAATATTGTGCCTCTGACAGGTGGGGCCTACTGGTTTTATGCTATATTTTATTCCTACTCAGGGTGCTACTGACATGTGGGACCATCCACTAATCTCGCTGACGGGTGGGGTCCACATGTCAGTGGGAGCATTTCTACTAATACCCTTTTATTAATATTCCTAACTATCACTTCATTCCTTAATCATATCAGTTATTACTCCCTAACTACCGTCATTAACTTTAATTAATCACCCATCGACTGTACGGCTGACAAATGGGGCCCACCCGTCAGCTCGAAAGAAAGAAAATAAAGAAAAGCTCAACCCAGCGCTGCGGAGCGAAGGCTCGAACGCGCGCGGCCGGGGAGCGGGGGGGGGAGAGTGAGCGTGTTAGCCAAGTGAGCGGGGAGGTGTTGCCTACCCATAAAGGGTAGATAACCCTTTTGAGGGGTACCTGCTAGAGGGACCGGGCTGCAGTGGACAGAAGCGACGGTAGAGCTGCGGTGCCGGCGGTGAGGTACGGTCGGGGAGGTCCGGGGGAGGGGCAAAATGCGTTCCTCGTGCTTCGGGGATGCTGGTGGCGAGGTCGGCGGGGGTCGAGGGGGCACTGTCGCGGCCGGCGTCATGAAGTGGCGGCGGTTCGGAGAGGCTCTCGGTGACGATGAGGTACGGGTGTCGGGAGGTGCGGGTGCGACTGGGGAGAGATTCGCGACGCTCCGGAGATGGTTCAAGAGCGGGGAATCGGGCTCTGGTGCAGTGGAACGGCGGAGAGCTAGGTCGCCGGAGTTGGGAACGAAGGTGGCTCGCCGGCAATTGGGGGTATTCGGGCTCAACTTACTGGGTCAGGAGGGGAGTACGGGGTGTGGCGAAGTAAGCGGAGGGGCGCAGTGGCTTTATAGGCGACGGGGAAGCGCGGGCAACGGTTGTTCCCGTTCGGTCACTTCGAGGTGGTGGTGGCAGGCGGCGAGATTCCTGGCGCGCGTGCTCCTCCCGGGCAGCTTTTGCGCCGTGCACGCGAGAGGATGCGTCGGGCACGGGTGACCGCTCCCGGGCGCATGCGTGCCACGGGGAGCGAAGACGCTGCCCCCGCGCAGAGAAAAGGGAGACGGGGAAGGAGGGAGACGACCCTGACAGGGCGGACCCAGCGGTCAGCGGGAGAGGGGAGGGAAAACGCAACGGCCCGGATGAAGCTGCGTGTTGAAGGAGTCTGATTGGGCGGCGAGCGCGAGTAAGTGGGGCGGATAGACCAGATGGGCCGGTGCGCGCATCGGGCGGCCGAGCGAGGACGGGAGAGGCGGACGGTGGATAGGCGCAGGCGGGGCGGCGTGGCGCGCATCGGGGCCAGCCAGGTGGCGGCCCGGGAAGAGGGAAAGGCAGGATGGGAGCGGCGACGTTGCGCAGGATGGGAGGAGGGAAAGGCAGGTGTCGGCCGGAGGGTGAGTTGAGTTTTTAAAATTTTCCTAATTTTGATTTTAACTTTAGAAATTGCCAGAAAATCCGAATACGCTCAGAAAAATATGAAAATACATCCAAAAATTCCAGAAAAATTCCCAGAAGTTGCTGATGACATTTTGGACTTACGAAAATATTTTCAACTAATTTTGGTATTTAATTTATTTGCTTCCCTTGTTATTCATGCCATTATTTAAAAATGAGGGTTTTATGTTTAAACCAAATTTTCCCGCATTCCTTTCTGGATCATCTTTTCAGATTCTTATTTAAATTTTAAATTTTCTATTATTTAAACATGCCTACTTCCTCTTGGTCCTTTTAACTGTTTGGAACCTTCACCACCTTTTTCAGATAAATCCCATAAACTCCAAATTCAAATGAAACACCTTGTAAAAACAAATCCAAAAACTTTATATTTTCAAATTCAAATCTTCAGGATGTTACAACAAGGCCCGCTGACTTAAATTGGACTTTTTGGGTCTTGGGCTCAGTCTCGATCACACCTGGTGCTTTGGGTCTGAGCACGGTAGATGGATGCTTCCTCATGTCCTCATAGAAATCGTATCCTAGACCCTGATTAAATCTACAGATCTTAGATTGGTCTAGAATAAGATTGAGCTTCTTCTTGCCTCCTACAAATCTCTCGAGAGTGTTCATAAGGTACTGACACTCCCGAAAGAGAGAGGTGCAAGAAGAGCAGGGGAAAGAGAGACAGCAGAAGGTAAGGGAGCAGAAGAGGAACCAACAGTAGAGGAAAGAATGGCTTGTGCACGCACAGCCGACTCTGAGGGGACAGTCCTACTACTAGCTGGTTGGTTCACGTCACTAGGCGTCTCCATCTTACCCTTGGGCTCCTTCCCCTTCTCAGCACAGACATTACAAACAGAAGGTGGCTTCTCTAGAAGGTCCTTAGTTAGCTTCACACATTTCTCATCCAATGCAATCAAGTCAGATTTTAGTTTGTTACAATTAATGCATGGTGAGCTAACAGGGTCCTTAGAAGCAGTTTGAGCCAATCTATTATTGTCATCAACTAATTCTTGAAACTGTTTGGAGACAGATTCAAGTTCAGCAGTAAGCTTGGGACAATTCACACATGAGGCAATCGGCTCAAGAAGAAAAGCTTGTAGTTCTGCAATTTTATGATCTGCCCGTTTTAGGTTCATCTTCAGATTATTGCAATTTTCACAAGTCTCGGGCAGAGCGAGCAACATGGTATAAAGACCTCTGAAAGCATTGTCCTTATCCTCACATGAGGTGCAAGATGTAGTCTCAACAACAGTAGATGAAATAGGCGCTACTCTACTCATCTCAAGCTTAGCAAGAAGACTAACATTCTCCACCTTAATCATGTCTAGCTCTGAGGACACACTATCTGTTGGTGATATGCCCTAGAGGCAACATGGAGATGTTATATATATCACACACTATGTTTATGATGCATTACTTTGTTCCTTGAAATAGACATTATCATTATTAATCAATGAGTATGTGACTTATTCGTGAGACTCTTAATGCCAAAATGTTGCTATTTCTAAATGATCCCTGATTATATATCATATGAGGAACAAATGTGATTCAAAGATCAGCATATGTATTGATTGATGATCATGTCTCATGGATCATGGTATGGTGATACCAAATCAATAATATGGACATGTGTTAGTGAACATATGTTGGATAGACCCGCCATGAGACACTGCAGAGATTCCATGTGTCATCAGTTGGTCTCAAGTAGTGTTTATGTAGAATTCTTAGACTTGAGATCATCATGGTTCCCAACATGCGTAGTAGCTTATTTTGGGACTACTAAACACTACTCCGTAACTGGGTAGTCATAAAAGTAGTCTTTGGGTTTGCCATGAAACATGTAGTGGGATGTGAATGATCAAGATAGAATTTGCCCCTCCTTATGGGAGAGATATCTCTGGGCCCCTCGATGTAATGGATTATGAAAGTGCATGGCCATGCCAAGGTGATTGAGGAGTCAATCACAAATTTATAATCCATCACGGAATTGAGAGAGTGATTGAGCTATTAAGAGGATGACACAGGTCTCGCCTTGGGCTCAATCTATATCGTGAGGCAAAGGAATTCGTACATGAGAACATTACAGGTTCAGCTGATATGATCTTTACGTATACTTTGGGGTTAATATGTCTTACTAGAGGCCGCTATTAACATGGTGATCGGAAAGGCGTTTCCAGGTCGCGACCAAGTATACGTGAACCTACAGGGTCGCACACTTAACGGGTTGGAACACTAATTTGAATGTGATTCGGATGTGGGCTCAATTCAGATAGAGATCTGGATACACTCCTATTGGGTCTTGGTCCACGAGGCCCAAGTGAGGAGGTCTATATATATGGAGGTGAGGGGCTGAGGGGTGCATGCTTCTTTTAATCCCGAGTCAAACCCTAGCCGCCACCTCCCGAGCCAAACCCTAGCCGCTCGCGAGTGCTAGTACACTTGCGATCGGCGTTCCAGCCCCGGACGTGTGGATACCGGTGGAGGCGCTGCTCGTTGCAGCGTTGGTCGGCATCAACAATCTACAGATTGGATCTTACACGTGGTGTGGTTGATCGCGTAGAGGAGACGATCTGTTCGGGACGATCGGCTACTTCCACTACTACCTCGACGCGCGTGGTTGGATCGGCTTCTCCAACTCTTCTTCCGCTGCGCTACGCGTCTAGTGGTAACGATCCATGATCCCTCCTTAAGGATGATGTCCTTGTGTGCGTGGTAGAAAAGTTTTGTTTTCTGCTTCCGTAGCCTACGCGCATTCCTTTACTATCATGCAAGGTCCTTAGTTTCTCCATGTCATCCAGCAAAGCAGAACAAACATCACAATCGTCACGGGAGGGAGCAAATGTAAGTGAAGTAAGCTCTCGTGATAGTCTATTTACTTCCTTCTCCAACTCAGTACACCTAGCCCTAGACTTAGCATGGAATCTACCTAGCTTAAGGAAGGCATCATTAAGCTGGTCGTAGGTGGGGCTTACCTCGTCGGAGTCGAAGTACAGCTCGCTGTCACTCAGTTCGCCCTCAAGGGCCATGAAGCACATGCCAGAGAAGTCATCGCCGCCCTTGGGGTCTTGGTCACCCGTCTCGTCATCGTCGCTCCATCCCTCCACCTCGCTAAGGTCGAGGTCGTCGAAGGCGGTGAGGACGTGGTGGAACAGCTTCTTGGCTTTGCCAAGGTCGCGGAACTTCTTCTTTCCTTGGGCATGGACTGGAGGCTTCTTGTTGCGGTTCTTGTCAGTGTAGTCGTTCTTGCCCGAACCGCCGTAGTCGTTCTTGCCCTTCTCCAGCTTGGGGCAGTTTGCCCGAATGTGGTTGGGGCCACCAAACTCGAAGCAAATCACGGGTCCTCCTCTCTTTCTGTCCCTCCTCCTCTTATAAGCATGAGAAAATGTCCTGGCTAGGAGGGCCAACTGCTCATCTTCAAGCTGCTCTAACTGATCATTAGTTACATCACAGAGAGCAGCAAGAGAGAAACCACAAAGCGAACCAGAAGAAGAACCGGAAGCCAAAGTGGGATCGGTCACCAAAGCCATCGACTGCGACTTCGACTTACGAGAGACAATGTCAATCTCGTGAGTCTTGAGGCGTGAGTACAACGCATCAAGAGTCAAAGTCGAGAGGTCCGTGGTATCCTTGATGAAGGTCACTTTCATCTCCCAAACACGCAGATCAAGTGCAGCGAGCATCTGTCGAGCGTTATCCGAGTCGGGGTATGTGAGACCGACCGCTCGGAGGTTGCTTAAGATCTTGTGAAAACGCGCAAAGCACTCATCAAGGGACTCGCCAGCGGGCATTTCAAACTTGTTGTAATCTCGCTTGAACTGGTCCTGTCGCACCGTCTTTATTTGGGTGGTGCCCTCATGGTAAGCATCGAGGGTCTCCCAAATATCGAAGGCGGACGACAGATGAGATATGCGGTCAAACTCGCTACGACTCAACCCCTGGATAATGATGTTCCTTGCCTTTGCATTCGCCCCAACATTAGCCATATTCCCGGCATTGATGTTCTCATCGGCAGGAACAACATATCGCACCTTGACCTTCCGCTAGATGGCATATCCTTGAGCCTGGATGTAGGTCTCCATCCGGCTTTTTAGAACGGATAATCGATGCCATTAAAGATCGGAGGCTTGGTGGAGTACTTATCTGTCGCCATGGCTCACAGACCGGTTAAGATCTATTGACGAGAGCTAACCGGCTCTGATACCAATTATTGGATCGAAAATGGCAACAGGGGGGGTGAATGGTGCCTTTTAAAAATTACCCTGAGTATCCTCACCGACTTTCTTCTCCGATAGCTATAGAAGCTACGAAGAAAAATAAATGCTTTTCGTAAAGATCCGACCGAAAAAGAGATCTAAAACAAGCTCGGCAAGAATACTTGAAATACTACAGTCCAGGGAATAATACTTGAAAGGGTCAACCGAGGAGAGACATGTCCAACCGGGAGCAAGAAATAAAAACAGCAAACACAAAATAAAAACAGAGAACAGACCAACCAAAAGCACACATAAAACTGCAACTTCCAAAAAGACTAAGACTTGATAGATTACTAGCTGCAGCACCTAACAAAATCTGAGCAAACGGCAAAGCAAAAAGTGAATACTTGCTGCCAAAAGGCTGCTCTAACAACAAAAGAGATAGAGCAAAAAGAAAGGAAGAAAACAAACTAGAAAGGACTGCAGTTGGTGAACCAGAATGGCTGAAAACAGAAGAAGAATCTGCTGCAATTGCATGACCGAGAACAATGCAGCTTGCTGCAGTTTGCTGCTGATTGGGAAGCACAAAAGGAGGCAAGGATCGGCTGCTTGTTGCTCCAAGAAATAAGTGATTTCTAGTGTAAACTGCAGCAATAGCTAGGACTGCATGCTGCACACAAACTGCAGCCCAAAGAGCATCCGATTAAAACAAAAAGGCAAAGCAAACCGATTGGTTTGCTGCTCTTCACCAAAGGATGAAACTTAGAACTAAATAGCAGCAAGATCTCGAAGACAAAGAAATACACCAAAAGACAATTTTGCTGAAGAAAGAGCTCAACTGAGCAAGAACCTGAAACTGCAGTTTCTCAAAAAGAAACTCTAAACAATGATCAAGAGGAGAAGAACAGAGAAGAACAATCAAGGCACAACAAAAGAGAAGAACAAAACGAGATTCTTGAAAACAATACAGAGACATGAATGATTGATATATGAGTTTTCTACAGCCATCTCTCACTCAATCTCACACCAAACAAGTCCCCCATACATGCTTGAAAGATATCCCACTCATACATGGAGAGCACAAGCACCAAAAACCCTCACATCCATTCTCTCTCAACCCATCTCTCGCTAAAAATCTGCACAAGACACTAGAAAGCACCTCTTTATTTATAGCCTACACTAATGGGTTCACATTTCCTTTGCCCATTAAGCTTTTTCGCTTTACCCACTAACTCCAACCATATCCACTTCCTTTAGTGCAGCTTTGCGTATTCACCAAAACGCCCCTCGCGCACCTTCCAGGAAGCTTCCTCATTCCTTGCCCTCCAAGCCACGCAGCCACCTCGAGTCCTCGCCGTCTTCGGCACACCTCGACCGTTCTGACCTCAGCACCGCCTGCGCCTAGTCTGGTCATCCCGTGCCTCGCCACGACTCGACCTCGACGTCCTGCAGCCATCACCGACAAGAAACAAATCACATAGCACCGCTCGAAATATTGTAACCATATAATAACATCAAAAGAAATACTCAAAGCCTAAACTGATCGAAATGAAAAATAAACAACTTAAGCACACTCGACCTAGTTCGACAAGGTTTGACCAAAACCGATTGTACCGCGCAATGACATGGTCCGGACCACACAAACCAAACTCGACTTTCCTAAACCGATGTCAATTACTCATCACACACATGGGGTCACAACCACATGGTCTCTCAGAAGCTCTACCCGCCAGCCATCAACTCTACCATCGTTCCAAATTCCAATCCAGAAGAACTTTATAGATCTAGAGATTCATTATATGTACTAGTCGCAAACCCATGCATTCACATGGGCTAGTTTGTAAAACCATTATTTATCTTCTATATTAATAATATTTGTTAAGAAGATTCAAAATGATAGGACAGCATAGGGAAAGGTGTTCTATTATAGTGTGTGCTCTTCAGTTCAATAGTACTTTCTTCTAAATAACGCGTGTTTGCATGTACAAAAG
The DNA here is from genome assembly GCA_017311315.1 of Dendrocalamus latiflorus. NCBI lineage: Eukaryota > Viridiplantae > Streptophyta > Magnoliopsida > Poales > Poaceae > Dendrocalamus > Dendrocalamus latiflorus. The sequence goes on from CM029655.1 coordinate 40,026,677, forward strand.
TATTCACCTTAAGCTACATATGTATAACAAAAAAGCAAGGTTATTTATTATTATTATTATTATTATTATTATTATTATTATTATTATTATTATTATTATTATTATTATTATTATTATTATTATTATAAAAAAGCTATTGGAATTCGAATGTTTTAGGAATATCAATGTCAATGTAAACCTTGTTAACATGAACCATCTGTGATAATTGCAGACATCATAGATGGTTAGTATTAATAACCTTCTATGATAGTTCACAGATGGTTATTGATACGAACCATCTGTGATAGTTGCAGATATCATAGACGTTTATTAATACGAATCGTCTGTGATAGTTCACAGATGTTTATTAATACAAACCGTCTATAATAATTACGTATACAGACGATTTGTAGTTAGACATATCTGAGATGCGACACATTATGTCGGAACCCGGAGCGGGAACTCCAGGATCCTCTGTGTAAATCGCACTAGTCCAGGATCAGCTAGTGCACACAGCGGATAACTAAGATAAATACCAAGCAAAATGACAATATTATTCCATCTAAAAGAGTATGGCCTTATGGCCAGCGTTTACATCATCGCTCATTGGTAAACATTATTCATAGCAAAAGAAACTGCGGAAGCAAGCTGGAAAAAGCGAAGCCCAAGTCTGCCCACAAGCAAATGACGGCAAGACGTGTCCTACTCGTCCTGGTCCTCACCGTAGTGGTCGTAGTCCTCCTCTGTGATGAGACAGCAAGAGTGAGTACAAACTTGTACTCCGCAAGCCACACGGGACAATGCAATATAATGCTTAAGGCCACAAGGGAAGGCATATAGGGTTAGTTGTGCAGAAAACAGCATTTAAAAGAATACAGTAAATAGATTGAAACGGCTGAATTTAATACAGTAAGTAAAAAATATTAATTGTAATTAAAATTAATACTGTTAGTGCAGGCTCTGACCAAACACTAAGCTATTCACGGGCATCGCACCCGGTCCATCTTCTCCAAAAGATTTCACGTGGCTCCGACCACATGGTTTTACAAATCATTTTAAAACCAAAGTCTAATCCATGAAAAACTTTACTCAGCATGCCTGTGACCGTGGGCACGGCTATCCAGGATAGATTATACACTCTGCAGAGGTTGTATAGTTTTACCCACAAGACACGATCATCCCGTTTTACCACTAGATTACACACGATCATCTAGGCCCAATCAGGTCCGTTGGTTGGAGGAGGCGGGGGAATCTCATTGTTGTGAGCGCCATTGCCGTTGTTCTGGGTGTTTACCATCTGCTTGATGCTTCAGGAGAGTCAGGGATAGATTTGCTAAGAAGGGTTTGCATGCCCATCCCAAAACAACCAAAGAACACCACAAAGATAACGATAAACAAAAGCAACTTCGAATATTATTAATAAGCAACTTCGAATAGCGATAAACTAAGGTTGTGGCTGACGATAAAGGATTCGCAGCTCACCAACAACGCCAATTTATTACATTATCATTATAACTCTAAGGCATCCTAGGGTGCTGGCTGAAACTAGGCTAAGTACTTGGTCTTGTCCCCGGTGCGACACTTCTTGGGTGGGGTCTCAAAGTTGGATCCAGTGGTTGAAGAACTCTCATCACTAACCCGTAGTGCAGCTAGTTCTGCCTCGGCTCGCTGAAGTTTGAATGTGGTGTAGCTTAGTTCATCCAAGGTGGCTTGATAGGCGTAGTCCAAAGACCACATCAACTCCACTTGTTGCTTGAGCCGAGGGTTATTTTCCATCTCCGTGGATGCAAAGATGCTGGTGAAACTTGCAGGGTATCTCCAGGGGTAATACCGGAACTCAGTATCTCAAAGTTCTCAGGTGTAGAGCTCCCTTAGCTGATGAATGGCCTCGCGTGCAGCATCTTGAATACCAGTGAAAAAGGTATCCCGTCTTTGCGGAGCATCGAAGATGTGAAAGGCAGCGGTGTCTCCGATCCTGGCGTAAATCCGAACTTCTACTCTCCAAGATTCTTGTTCCCCGATGTTATGCAAGTAACCACGATAAATTGGGCGGTCTTCAAATCCTAGCTTTTGGAGAAGGTTCCAAAGATAGTTGACTAAGTATCCGGCTTGGGTGCCAAAGGTGGAGTGGGTAGGGGTCTCGGCCATCTACAATTTTGAAAAGGCAAGTGTTAGAAAACAACTTTTGAAGGAAATAACAGAATTAGGTTTAGAAATTACGAGAGCTTTCAAAAATTAAGTTTTTTAGAAAATAGTTCCTTAGGGTGATCCAGCTCTATTCTATTTACGGTCATGTCTTGGGGTCATTAGGGCTCTGATACCATCTTTGTCGGAACCCGGTGCGGCAACTCCAGGATCTTCTGTGTAAATCGCACTAGTCCAGGATCAGCTAGAGCATACAACGGATAACAAAGATAAATACCAAGCAAAATGACAATATTATTCCATCTAAAAGAGTATGGTCTTATGGCCAGCATTTACATCATCGCACATTGGCAAACATTATTCATAGCAAAAGAAACTGCGGAAGCAAGCTGAAAAAAGCGAAGCCCAAGTCTGCCCACAGGCAAACAACGGCAAGACATGTCCTACTCATCTTGGTCCTCACCGTAGTCGTCGTAGTCCTCCTCTGTGATGAGACAGCAAGAGTGAGTACAAACTTGTACTCCGCAAGCCACACGGGAAAATGCAATATAATGCTTAAGGCCACATGGGAAGGCATATGGGGTTAGTTGTGCAGAAAACAGCATTTAAAAGAATACAGTAAATAGATTGAAACGGCTGAATTTAATACAGTAAGTAAAAATATTAATTGTAATTAAAATTAATACCGTTAGTGCAGGCTCTGACCAAACACTAAGCTATTCACGGGCATCCCACCCGGTCCATCTTCTCCAAAAGATTTCACGTGTCTCCGACCACATGGTTTTACAAATCATTTTAAAACGAAAGTCTAATCCATGAAAAACTTTACTCAGCATGCCCGTGACCTTGGGCACGGCTATCCAGGATAGATTATACACTCTGCAGAGGTTGTACAGTTTTACCCACAAGACACGATCATCCCGTTTTACCACTAGATTACACACTTCCTTAGGTGTGCGGTTAGGAGTCGTGACAAGGCCTTTACAATGCAAAGCCGTCAGCCTGGCCAAGCCAACTCTAAGGTTTCACCCCAGTAAGGACTCCACCAGACCGGGACCCCCTCTTGAGCCGAGTGAGACTTCCCATGGCCTATGCCGCACTCACTTTCATCCTACGACATGACCCAGGTTGGGACCCGCAAATTATTCAGCCAGGGTTGTCCCATACCAGCCTTGTGGTAGTACGATAAGGCTTTGCAACAGTAGCTCACAGACCCGTCCTTAATTGACTTAGGCTCCACCACATACCCCCTGTGCACGACAATCAACACTATGTCTCCGAACAACAGTGCATGCCTGCACCCACCACCTAACCATTAGCCTAGGTCTAAACCAGATTTTATATTTTGTTTCAAAATATTTTATCACCCTTCTTGACTCTCCGAAGTAAAGAATACATCTCAAAAGCTTATCATTTTATGTGAAAAGGTATCCCAAAAATCAAAGTTATGTCTAAGCATGTCTAAGCATTTGATTTAAAATTCTCTAGCCAATACTAGTGTACTAACTAGAGTTTGATTCTAAGGTGACAAGGTATAAGGATTTGCAATGTCAAAGGAGGTAATAACAAACAGGTATTAACTAAAGTTAAAATTGAATTGAAATACATCGAATAAAATTATGCATGCAATATAATTTAAATCAACATAATTTTATTTGCAATCTGGGATCAACATGGTGAAGGTGTGTGACTGCCTTGCCCCTCAAGTGGGTGTGAATCATCGTCGAAGAATTCTCCGGAATCGTCGCAGTCTACACGTAAAAAATAACTCAAATAAAATCCAAATAGAATGCAAATAAATTCAAATTGACTTCAAAAATTTGAATTGAGCCAGAAATGGATAGAGGAGAATTTTTTATGAATTTAGAAATTTGAATGGGCTAAATCGGAGTTAGGATGAAGAAGAACGGGCTCCGGGAAGTTTAAATTCAGGGAAAAAGAAAAGAGGAATCTCTGGAATTATTTTTCTACTGAAAAAGGGATTTATGACGTCAGCAGGTATTAATGGAATTATTTTTCTAAAGGAAAATCAGATTTATGGTGTCAGCCCTGATCCAGAGAGGCTGACAGTGGGCCCTGTTCCATGTGGATTGAGTCCATGGACCAGAGGAAGGCTTGAGGTGGCAGGGGGCTGAGGTGGATGCTGACATGGCAGCTGACTGGGTTATTCTACTGACGGGGCAGCCGGTGGCGCTGACGTGGCCTTGTCCGGACGGGTGGGTGCCTGCGTGGCTGGTCTGAACACAGGTGGCACGGGGGTGGCCGAGGTGGTGTGCCACATGGCGTCCACGTGGGTCGGACGGAGTGAGGTGGCTGGTCGGCGGAGGAAGCCCTCGGGGACCGGGAGCTCGCCAGAGATCCGGTGGACGGTGGCCGGCGGCGAGGGGCGGAGGAGGGAGAGTGGTCGGCGGTGAGAAGAGGCGACGGCGGCGCTCGGGTGGTGGCGGAGGCGGCGTTCCGGCGGGGTTCGGTCCTGGAGGAGGGGCGCACGGGCACAGTGGCGAGGCAGGGAAGCTGAAGGGGGCGTCGTCGGGACGTGAGGGAAACCGGGGTGGCCGGAATTCCTCACCGGAGGAATGGGTGGCGGCGGCGGTGGGGAAGCATGGCGCGGGGTCGCTCCGATGCACGGGATGGGACAGGAAGCGGAGGGGGAGGTGGTGCGAGGGGAGATGGAGCCGGGGAGGGGCTTTTATAGGGGTCGGGGAGGGGGAACTGGCGGGGATTTCTCGCCGGAGATGGCGGGCGGCGGAAAGGAAAGAGTGGGGAAGTAGGAAGGGGGAGGGCGTAGAAGGAAAGAAGGGCGCGAGGTTTCAGGATCTGTCGCGGCGGCGATTGGATGCCAAAATCGAAGAGGAGGCGGAGAAGGAAAGGGGTGCAGCAAGGATTCGGGTGGCGGCCGGAAAAGGAAAGGGAAAGAAAGGAAGGAGGCGCGCCGGGGAAGAAAGGCCTGACAGGCGGGCCCCGCGCCCCGAGAGAGGGGAGAGGGGGAAGGTGCGGGCGGTACGGATGAAGCCGCGTATCCGAAGGCTGGAACGGGCGGCCAAGGGGTTATGCGGGGCGGACGGGAGGCTGACAGGCCAGGCCCGCTTGGCGGTGGAGGGGGAAAGAAAGCGTCCGGAATGGGCCGGCGGGCGGCGTGGCCGAGATCGGGCCGCACGCGTGGCGAGCGGGGAGGGAAGGAAGGCGGAGCTTGGGTGGCTGGCGTGGGTGGAATCCGGCCGTCCATGTGGCGGCCGGAGGGGGAGGCTGGGGTTTTTGATTTTAAAGTTTTTATTTTGATTTTCAGAAAAGGCTAAGAAATTCAATAAAGCCCAGAAAAATACGAAATAAATCCCAAAAATTTCAGAAAAATTCACAGAAACTTCTGAAATTATTTGGGACCCAAATAAAATAATTCAACACGTTCCCTGCATTGAATTTTAAAATTTGACTTTCCTTTTAAATTACTTTTTAACCTTTAAATAATTTTTTAAAAAAATCCAAAGAAAATTTGGGATGTTACACATTATTAGTTAATACCTAGCCAGACTGGTCCTGATAAATCTGTCTCATTGCGCTGCATTGAAGGAGGCGGCCGGCTTTAGGGAGTTTGGTAAAAGCATTCCACTTGTAGATCTAGCTAGCTGCCTGTAGATTGATTTGTTCTGGGTGATTAGAGGTTAATATTTTCTTCTAATTATATGCGTTGTAATAAAGAGAGATGATAGCTAGGTTTAGATCTAGCTTATATATTTGGTAGTTTGCTCCAATTTAAGAATGGGTCACTACTCCTACTTTACTTCAATATATTCTTAGTTGATATATATATATATATATATATATATATATATATATATATATATATATATATATATATATATATATATATATATATATATATATATATATATATATATATATATATATATATATATAAGACGTTGAAATGGGGCATCATGGTGTCTGGGCACCAAGCCTCCCTACATTTGGATTGATTTTAGATGCGTGCTAGTGCAATGGTATATAATATATCATGCATGGTAAATCAATCATGGATGGAAAGTCTCAATCACACTAGCACACATCTAAAAGCAATCCAAAGGTAAGGAGGTTTGGTGCCCAGATACCATGGTGCTCCTATTATTTATACTATATATATATTACTTCATGAATAGTACGTAGCTACTTAATTTACATATGGATAATTTATTATAAGGTGAATGACAATTATGTGTAAGTACGTATGAGGCTATAGCTAGCTACAGTAGCATTGATAATCCAATATGACACTAATGTGTTACATGCATAGCGTAGATGGACCGGAACTGGATGTACATTAAGGTCGAGACCCAAAGCAGCAAATCCGAACACTCCTGTGTATTCTACACTATCTAGGATCACGCTAATGCACACAATGGAAACATAGATAAAATATCGACCATATCACGATTTACTAATAAAAAAACTCAAATATCATTAATTATCAGAGTTACGACCTTATGACCAATCTTACAGATAATAACCTAAATAGCTTAAGAAATTCGCAGCAGAAAATAAAAGAAAAGCGTAGTAGCCACTCGACATGCCCACAGGCAATCCACTGGGGAGCAAAGTCATAATCTACAAAGTCGTCGAAGTATCCTCCTTTAGGTACCTCTTGCTGATATGATTCTTCTCCTTCAACTGAGCAAATGTGGATGTAGTTGTGAGTACAAAAATGCAATATAGTATGCACGGCTTACCAATAGATGGTTGAATGGTTATTTTGTAGAAAGCAATATTTTAGAGTAAATACAATAAATAGATTGGAAACACAATTTTAGAAAGGACGTATATAAATAATTAATGAATCTAAAGATTGAATAAACTATAAGTGAACTACCCATTTAGTTCCCAACCGAAGTTCTTCCCAACCAACCAGGATTTTATGAAAAACCTAACCCTCATGTGAAATCATAGAGCATTGATCATAACCGGGGACACGGCTATTCGAATAGTTTTACACTCTAAAAAGGTTGCACAACTTTACCAAGAAGCATGATAATCTCATATTGCCATGCGATTAACATACTTCCTTTGGTATGCGACGAAAAAATGATGACAAGACCTTTACAATGCTCAACCTATTCCGCCACGCTAAGGTTTTGCCGTCCCAACCCCTCTTGCGCCTCATGGAAATAAGCAACCATGTTCATCACAAAGGTGGAATCAAAATTAAAATATCACAAATTAGTCAGTCAGGTCTATCTGTTGGACCGAAATGGCGACAGGGGGGGTGAATGGCGCTCTCCAAAATTAAATTCGCCCCTCAAGAATCCACACTTATGCTTCTTCTCCAATAGCTATGGAAGCTATGAAGAAGGAAAATAGACACTATTGGAAGGCACAGCAACAAGGCTAAACCAGATCCAGAAAGCAACAGCCAAGAAAAAATAATTTCCGAACAAGTCTGACTGCAAGCAGTAGTACCGCTGAGACGAGCGGTAGGACCGCTGAGCGGTAGTACCGCTGAGCCGAGCGGTAGTACCTCTGGGCGGTAGTACCGCTGAGCCAAGCGGTAGTACCTCTCGAGGAGCGGTAGTACCGCACGAAGAATTTTAGCAAACAGAAAACTGAAACCTGAAAAACTGAACTTAGTGTAGGACTGCAGCACTTCAAAAATCAAGGCAAATGGTGGTTTTCTTTCATTCTTTTAGGCCCAAAGCATTACTACAACATATCAAATAGTAAGGGGGCTTTGGGAAACAAAGAAACCACACCAAGAAACAAGAATTTCAGATTTGGGTAAAAATCTGAAATCTTGCAAGAACCAAGCCAAAAATCAAATTACTCCTCAACCTTTGATCCATTGGCCATGAAATTTTGAGGATAGCTAATTAATAGCCTCTGGACTCTCCATGCCAAATTTCAAGCCACCTCGCAAAGGGAAACAATAACAGCACCAAAACCCTAGAAAGGCAAAACAAGAACAGGGGAGGCTCAAAACCGAAATCTAAAATTAGAGATGGGTTTTTGGGATTTTAACTGATCAAATGATCTTGAGACACTATCCCAACATAGAGCAACCCATTTTGGCACTCCCGAGCAACGCCCAACAAGAAACGCAAAAGATCAAGAATCACCCAAAAAGAAGAACGAAGGAAGAACAGAGAGCACGGGAGAAAACTTCGGATTTCCATTCATTGAACCAAAAGGAATGCAGAGGAGTCCCGATACGCATGGACATTAGAACAAGGAAGATTACATGCTTATCACTCCAATCTCTCCCTCTCTCGAAGCCAAGAACTTGGAACATCCTGATTTTCAGAGCCTTTTTGAAGCTTTTAAAATAAAATTCACCATTTGGATTTTTCTGGAATTAATTAAATCTTAATTGGAATTTTTATTAATTAAAAAGATTTTATATAATTAAAATTAAACATTAATATTTGCCAAAAATATTTTATTTGAGTTTCTTGTGTCATAAGGAATTTTTCTGCATTTTCTTGGATTTTTCGGAGTTTGTTTGAGCTCAATTTTAGATTTCAAAAAAAAAGGAGAGAGAATGAACAGTACCACGCGGGTACTGTTCATGCGTCTTCAACCGCCAGCGCGATCGATCTGTTCGTTCTGTGTACAGTTCCCTCCGATTTTATCTCTTTTCATAACTTCCAATCCGGACCTTATCTCAATGTCTTCCCAAATGGAAAGTTGTGCCAAATCACGCAAGGAATCCATCCCAACTGGTCTTTTTCCGTTTCGTTCATCCGTTTGCCTTTTATCTCCAATTTTCTGAAACGGACTCTAAACCGAAATCCGCGGATTGGAGTCGGTTTCTATCTCTTCCAAGCCTATAAATAGGACCCCTTGACCCCTCTAAACCCATCCCAAACCGTGGCAAGTCCCTCAAAGCTCAGGACGCCGTCGGCATCGAGGCCCTTCGGTCCCGAATTTGCTCATCGCGTCTCGAGCTATCCGGTGAGTTTTTCAATAATCCTTTCGCGTCACATTATGCAATTGTGTGCCATCTACGTTCTTCCCAAGTTAATTTGGTTTTGGTGCAGCCAATCTCCCGAAATCGAGTTTTTCCTAATCTAGGTCAAGAGCGCTTCCCAACGTCGATTCATCATCTCCGGTAAGCTTTAGCCCTTGCCGTAATTTTTCTTAAACTTTCCTCGTCACGTTCTACGCCATGCTCACTTCCTTTTCCCCAAAAAGCCTCCACATAGTTTTAGATTTCGTTCACCGAGCATGAAGATATTAAGTTTTTCCTTTTCCTTCCCGATGTCGTTCAAACGTCGTTTGCGACATCTCCGGTGGGTCTTTGGCCGAGCCAACAATTTTCCTAGCTTCACCAAGCCGTGTTCTAGCCCGTGCTCACCTTACTTCTCCATGTTCTATGCCCGAGTTTTATTCCTCTCTCCTACCCATGTCGTTGTAGCCGCCCGTGTCGTCATCGTTCTCTGTTTGGCGTGCCGTCGCTTCCTATGTGTGCCTTGGGTCCCTAGCAACCCATTTTGCTAGTTAGATTCATCTCCCATGCCTCCTCTTGCCGACGCTAGCCTTCTCTCCAAAAGTGCTGCTCTTGGGTGAACAGTAACTTCTGCTAATTTTCAGCATTTTCTTGCCCCGACAAACTTTAGATCGCTTGTTCTCCTTCGTCCGAACTCCGATTAACCCGATTCTTTTTCCTAAATTCAACTAAAATTGAGCTCTATCTTTTGGTTCTGGTTTTGTAGGTTTTGGAGTTCATTTTAATTTTATTTGAATTTGTTTTGTTTGTTTTACCATTTCGCGCGTAGAACCCGACGTCGCTGAAGAGTTTGTCGAACCACAGCAAGAGGGACCAACCAGTGCACAAGAAGGAAAGTCTCCTTTGATCATCTTGAACCTATGATTTTGAAATATTTTAATTATTTGAAATTATGTGCATTGCTATTTACATAAAATGATAAATCAAATCTTAAGGCATTAGTTATATCCAACCTTGTTATGCCCTCACTTGAAGTTGATTGCCATGTACCTTTGCAACCCTAGAAATTCCTTTGACTCATTAATGAGAGTAATATATTTAATTGTTGGTATTAGAATGGTAGTACAATGCTTAGACATGCTATTGAATATCTCATAAATCTTGCAAATGGGAAATTATGAATTATTGTAATACCCTTGTTTTTATAAATTTAGTGGTAATTGGAGTTGCAACTGTTCTTTTAAAATAAAATGAAATGTGGAAGTTGGTTTAGATTAGAGTGGATGGTTGGTTTGGGTTGGTGCAGCAAGTACGAGATCTTGTTAAGTGTATGTTCCACCCTAGTCAATTAAGGACTGACGCTTGTGTTTGTCCAGACTGAGCACTAACCGTACAACCACAAGTCTATATGGGTACGACCTAGCTGACTAACTTATGATAGTCTAGTTCAGGTGCCACCAGTGGAAAGTGGGTGCCAGGGATGGACTGGTTATTCACAGTGAGGGACAGGGTTTTACTGTACTCATACGGCGCAAGAGGGGGCTTCGGTTCGGGCAGTTAGCCTACCTGCGGTGAAACCTCAGCGGGTGGTATCTAGCTAGATTAGAGTAAGGTAAAGGCTTTGTGATATTTTATCTAGGTCTCATGCCAAAGGAAGCATGTTGACTTGTAGGATAATTTATCTCTTGTGGGTAAAGTTGTACAACCTCTGCAGAGTGTCAAACTATTCGAATAGTCGTGCCCACGGTCAAGGGCGGGCAAGGAATGCATTCACATGGTAGATTTTTGGTTTTGGTTTTAAAATCAAAGTTTTTGTATTTCGAGAGTGGAGGGAACTCTTGGAAAGGTATCCTGGCAGTTGGAGCCAAAGAGGGTGGATGTAACCCGCAGTTTTAAACTTGTTCAGTTAGAATTGGTTAACTAGTGTTGGTGGATATAACTTTCACTATGCAGTTAATGATAGTTTCTGTTAAAACAAATTACTTTGTTAAATTGATGTCTTCAAAAATAATTAGTAGTAATTGAAATAAAATATTGCTTTGTGCAAAAGAACCATATAGCCTTCCTTTGTCAAGCCTTGCATCTACTGCATTTTTCCCAAGACTTGCGGAGTACTTTATGTACTCACATGCTACACTCAAAAATAAATCTCAGAAGAATATGAAGCTCAAGAAGGTGACTACGACTACTTCGCTTGTGGATTCGACGAAGGATTTCCGGAGTACTAGGTCGCGCTTCCCCAGTCAATTGCCTGTGGCGTATTGATGGGTCTTCGCCGGATTTATCTTTTTGCTTCCGCTATTTTCTGTGTGTGTGAGGTCTTGAAACCTCAATTGTAATAATGAGACCTTTCGGTCAGTACTCTCAATTATTGTAATAATACGTTGCTGGTGATGTATTCATTTCTGTTTAACTCTGTGCACTAGCTTTGATCTGGGACTAGTGCGGTAATACACAGAGGGTCCGGGTTCGAAAATCCGGGGTCCCGACAGAGATGGTATCAAAGCCAATTTGACTGTAGGACGTGACATAGTTAGAATGGTCGTTAAAAGAAGAGCTTCAAAATTTATTTTATAAAATAAAAATTTGATAATGTGCTATCCTTGTCTTTTCTTGTCTTTCTATCCTTACCTTCGTCATGGCATTCTCCCTTATCTATCCACTTATTGACTTTTTGGAATGGTAATTATATCCCTTCCCTCTGTAATTCTATAGATGGATCGATGAGGTTGCGTCTGAAAAGCACTTGGAGAATCCTTGGAGACCTAGAGTATATGAAAGTCAACAAATTTATGGAAAGTACTCTTGTCGGGAAAGCTGTCATAATCAATGCATGTCAAGATAGGTAATTTGGAGAATTGTTGCTAGAGTGATATATCTTGGATTTCTAATTGACAAGATTGAATAATATTTGAGAAGATTGAGATAAAAGGTATACTTGTGGATATCAATTGATTATAGATAAATTTAAAAAGTGTCATCTTTGTGGGTTGAGTAGAGAATAAATACAAAGTTGAACTTGGGGGAGCTAATTAGATCATGGGAAGAGTCCAAACTTTGCCTTGGATTTATTATCTAGGATTGAAAGGAGCAACTGGATGTAAAACAAGATTTTTGTTGAAGGGATTATTTGTGACCATTGGAGAATTAGTGTTAAGAGATTGATCTAGTAAAGGGAGAGATTAAAAGATTAAGAAGTTGAATTATCATAAACAATTCATGATATCAATTTTGGGTGATTTGGTTGAATCATGAAGAGTGGATGAATTTTGTGGAGTTAATTGATTATCAGAGTTTGGTGGGCCTATTGATGATAAGTGGATACTAGTGGAATTCTAAAAGATAATACACTTAGATATCTTGGTGGATTAATTTTATCATTGCAAAGTGGACTTTGATATGTCAATTTGAATTGGTGGATTTAATAGATCCTTGCTAGATAATTGGATTTTAACTAATGGGATTAACTAGATTATTTAAGGATGTTAAAATGGATAACCTGGAGGATTTAAATTAATTATGGGAGATAGATTGTCCAATAAGAATTAGTTGAGAGATTGTCTGATAAGAATTAATTGAGGTATTTGAGATCATTCAAATTTGGTGGAACCAAAATGATGATTATCAAGAGATTGAAGTTGGAGGACTAATGAATATTAAATTATGGCTTAGATGATCTTAAGCTTGATTGATGATTACTAAAAGGTTGGATTAATCTTATATTATTTGATCAAAGTTATGGATATGTTGGATTAGATAATGATCATAAAACAATTGGTGGAAATCACAAATTACAATGTTATTGGATTCTTGTTAGAAAAATTCTATGGTTTGACGTCAATTCAAATAAAAGCAGAGAATAAAAGTTTATGAGATTATTTGTTGAAATCAATAAGGTGCATTTGTGGTATGTGATTTTGGAATCAAGAATTTTGACGAAGTTGAAATAATTATGTCCTTCTCGGATGAAAACTTGCGGAAGTTAAGCCCTTTTTGGTGGAGTTCTAAATTAATCGATATGATAAGGGCAATTGAAGTTAACCCAAAGCTTGCAGGCGACTAAAGATGTACCAATCCAATTTGTTGTTGTCTTCCATATTTCTCAATTAAAGGAATACTTCAGAGCATTGAACAACAAGATAGAATCTTGAAGGAAGCTGAACGTCACGCAAGAAGCGTGACCATAAAGTTCCACAAAGTGCAGAAGAGCAACCATTCGAAGTCAAGCAACTTGGGAGCGTGAAGAGGACATAAGAGCCGAGTTTCCCTCTCCTTTCTTTTTCCTAGTCCATCCGAATCTCGGGGATGAGATTCTTTCTAAGGGGGGTAGGTTTGTAACATCCTGATTTTCAGAGCCTTTTTGAAGCTTTTAAAATAAAATTCACCATTTGGATTTTTCTGGAATTAATTAAAGCTTAATTGGAATTTTTATTAATTAAAAAGATTTTATATAATTAAAATTAAACATTAATATTTGCCAAAAATATTTTATTTGTGTTTCTTGTGTCATAAGGAATTTTTCTACATTTTCTTGGATTTTTCGGAGTTTGTTTGAGCTCAATTTTAAATTTCAAAAAAAAAGAGGAGAGAGAATGAACAGTACCGTGCGGGTACTGTTCATGCGTCTTCAACCTCCAGCGCGATCGATCTGTTCGTTCTGTGTACAGTTCCCTCCGATTTTCTCTCTTTTCATAACTTCCAATCCGGACCTTATCTCAATGTCTTCCCAAATGGAAAGTTGTGCCAAATCACACAAGGAATCCATCCCAACTGGTCTTTTTCCGTTTCGTTCATCCGTTTGCCTTTTATCTCCAATTTTCTGAAACGGACTCTAAACCGAAATCCGAGGATTGGAGTCGGTTTCTATCTCTTCCAAGCCTATAAATAGGACCCCTTGACCCCTCTAAACCCATCCCAAACCGTGGCAAGTCCCTCAAAGCTCAGGACGCCGTCGGCATCGAGGCCCTTCGGTCCCGAATTTGCTCATCGCGTCTTGAGCTATCCGGTGAGTTTTTCAATAATCCTTTTGCGTCACATTATGCCATTGTGTGCCATCTACGTTCTTGCCAAGTTAATTTGGTTTTGGTGCAGCCAATCTCCCGAAATCGAGTTTTCCCTAATCTAGGTCAAGAGCGCTTCCCGACGTCGATTCGTCATCTCCGGTAAGCTTTAGCCCTTTCCGTAATTTTTCTTAGACTTGCCTCGTCACGTTCTACGCCATGCTCACTTCCTTTTCCCCAAAAAGCCTCCACAAATTTTCGCCTCCGACACCTCGCCATGGCCGCCAATGGCATCTCGTGTCCCCCATCTACCCGGTGATGTTTTCACCAATCCGTTCGCGTCACATTGTGCCAAACCATCCCTGGTAGCTACCCTCCAAATAGTTTTAGATTTCGTTCACCGAGCATGAAGATATTAAGTTTTTCCTTTTCCTTCCCGATGTCGTTCAAACGTCGTTTGCGACATCTCCGGTGAGTCTTTGGCCGAGCCAACAATTTTCCTCGCTTCACCAAGCCGTGTTCTAGCCCGTGCTCACCTTACTTCTCCATGTTCTATGCCCGAGTTTTATTCCTCTCTCCTACCCATGTCGTTGTAGCCGCCCGTGCCGTCATCGTTCTCCGTTTGGCGTGCCGTCGCTTCCTATGTGTGCCTTGGGTCCCTAGCAACCCATTTTGATAGTTAGATTCATCTCCCATGCCTCCTCTCGCCGACGCTAGCCTTCTCTCCAAAAGTGCTAGTGCTGCTCTCGGGTGAACAGTAACTTCTGCTAATTTCCAGCATTTTCTCGCCCCGACAAACTTTAGATCGCTCGTTCTCCTTCGTCCGAACTCCGATTAACCCGATTCTTTTTCCTAAATTCAACTAAAATTGAGCTCTATCTTTTGGTTCCGACTTTGTAGGTTTTGGAGTTCATTTGAATTTTATTTGAATTTGTTTTGTTTGTTTTACCGTTTCGCGCGTAGAACCCGACGTCGCCGAAGAGTTTGTCGAACCACAGCAAGAGGGACCAACCAGTGCACAAGAAGGCAAGTCTCCTTTGATCATCTTGAACCTATGATTTTGAAATGTTTTAATTATTTGAAATTATGTGCATTGCTATTTACATAAAAAGATAAATCAAATCTTAAGGCATTAGTTATATCCAACCTTGTTATGCCCTCACTTGAAGTTGATTGCCATGTACCTTTGCAACCCTAGAAATTCCTTTGACTCATTAATGAGAGTAATATATTTAATTGTTGGTATTAGAATGGTAGTACAATGCTTAGACATGCTATTGAATATCTCATAAATCTTGCAAATGGGAAATTATGAATTATTGTAATACCCTTGTTTTTATAAATTTAGTGGTAATTGGAGTTGCCACTGTTCTTTTAAAATAAAATGAAATGTGGAAGCTGGTTTAGATTAGGGTGGATGGTTGGTTTGGGTTGGTGCAGCAAGCACGAGATCTTGTTAAGTGTATGTTCCACCCTAGTCAATTAAGGACTGACGCTTGTGTTTGTCCAGACTGAGCATTAACCGTACAACCACAAGTCTATATGGGTACGACCTAGCTGACTAACTTATGATAGTCTAGTTTAGGTGCCACCAGTGGAAAGTGGGTGCCAGGGATGGACTGGTTATTCACAGTGAGGGACAGGGTTTTACTGTACTCATACGGCGCAAGAGGGGGCTTCGGTTCGGGCAGTTAGCCTACCTGCGGTGAAACCTCAGCGGGTGGTATCTAGCTAGATTAGAGTAAGGTAAAGGCTTTGTGATATTTTATCTAGGTCGCATGCCAAAGGAAGCATGTTGACTTGTAGGATAATTTATCTCTTGTGGGTAAAGTTGTACAACCTCTGCAGAGTGTCAAACTATTCGAATAGCCGTGCCCACGGTCAAGGGCGGGCAAGGAATGCATTCACATGGTAGATTTTTGGTTTTGGTTTTAAAATCAAAGTTTTTGTATTCCGAGAGTGGAGGGAACTCTTGGAAAGGTATCCTGGCAGTTGGAGCCAGAGAGGGTGGATGTAACCCGCAGTTTTAAACTTGTTCAGTTAGAATTGGTTAACTAGTGTTGGTGGATATAACCTTCACTATGCGGTTAATGATAGTTTCTGTTAAAACAAATTACTTTGTTAAATTGATGCCTTCAAAAATAATTAGTAGTAATTGAAATAAAATATTGCTTTGTGCAAAAGAACCATATAGCCTTCCTTTGTCAAGCCTTGCATCTACTGCATTTTTCCCAAGACTTGCGGAGTACTTTATGTACTCACATGCTACACTCAAAAATAAATCTCAGAAGAATATGAAGCTCAAGAAGGTGACTACGACTACTTCGCTTGTGGATTCGACGAAGGATTTCCGGAGTACTAGGTCGCGCTTCCCCAGTCAATTGCCTGTGGCGTATTGATGGGTCTTCACCGGATTTATCTTTTTGCTTCCGCTATTTTCTGTGTGTGTGAGGTCTTGAAACCTCAATTGTAATAATGAGACCTTTCGGTCAGTACTCTCAATTATTGTAATAATACGTTGCTGGTGATGTATTCATTTCTGTTTAACTCTGTTCACTAGCTTTGATCTGGGACTAGTGCGGTAATACACAGAGGGTCCGGGTTCGAAAATCCGGGGTCCCGACAGAGATGGTATCAGAGCCAATTTGACTGTAGGACGTGACATAGTTAGAATGGTCGTTAAAAGAAGAGCTTCAAAATTTATTTTATAAAATAAAAATTTGATAATGTGCTATCCTTGTCTTTTCTTGTCTTTCTATCCTTACCTTCGTCATGGCATTCTCACTTATCTATCCACTTATTGACTTTTTGGAATGGTAATTATATCCCTTCCCTCTGTAATTTCTATAGATGGATCGATGAGGTTGCGTCTGAAAAGCACTTGGAGAATCCTTGGAGACCTAGAGTATATGGAAGTCAACAAATTTATGGAAAGTACTCTTGTCGGGAAAGCTGTCATAATCAATGCATGTCAAGATAGGTAATTTGGAGAATTGTTGCTAGAGTGATATATCTTGGATTTCTAATTGACAAGATTGAATAATATTTGAGAAGATTGAGATAAAAGGTATACTTGTGGATATCAATTGATTTTAGATAAATCTAAAAAGTGTCATCTTTGTGGGTTGACTAGAGAATAAATACAACGTTGAACTTGGGGGAGCTAATTAGATCATGGGAAGAGCCCAAACTTTGCCTTGGATTTATTATCTAGGATTGAAAGGAGCAACTGGATGTAAAACAAGATTTTTGTTGAAGGGATTATTTGTGATCATTGGAGAATTAGTATTAAGAGATTGATCTAGTAAAGGGAGAGATTAAAAGATTAAGAAGTTGAATTATCATAAACAATTCATGATATCAATTTTGGGTGATTTGGTTGAATCACGAAGAGTGGATGAATTTTGTGGAGTTAATTGATTATCAGAGTTTGGTGGGCCTATTGATGATAAGTGGATACTAGTGGAATTCTAAAAGATAATACACTTAGATATATTGGTGGATTAATTTTATCATTGCAAAGTGGACTTTGATATGTCAATTTGAATTGGTGGATTTAATAGATCGTTGCTAGATAATTGGATTTTAACTAATGGGATTAACTAGATTATTTAAGGATGTTAAAATGGATAACCTGGAGGATTTAAATTAATTATGGGAGATAGATTGTCCAATAAGAATTAGTTGAGAGATTGTCTGATAAGAATTAATTGAGGTATTTGAGATCATTCAAATTTGGTGGAACCAAAATGATGATTATCAAGAGATTGAAGTTGGAGGACTAATGAATATTAAATTATGGCTTAGATGATCTTAAACTTGATTGATGATTACTAAAAGGTTGGATTAATCTTATATTATTTGATCAAAGTTATGGATCTGTTGGATTAGGTAATGATCATAAAACAATTGGTGGAAATCACAAATTACAATGTTATTGGATTCTTGTTAGAAAAATTCTATGGTTTGACGTCAATTCAAATAAAAGCAGAGAATAAAAGTTTATGAGAGTATTTGTTGAAATCAATAAGTTTATGAGACAAGAAACACATCAAATAGCACCGCTCGATACATGAAAGCGTAAATGGCATAAACACATCATACATGCACACGATGAAGTCCAAACCTGTCGAATCAATGAATATGAATCCTAATCCCATACGACCAACTTTTGACCAAGTCTGACCGAGCCGATTGCACCGTGCAACGACTCGACTCTGAGCCACTCAAACCAAACTCGACTCTCCTAAACCAATGTCAATTACTCATCATGCACATGGGATGACCTCCATATGGTCTCCCAATCTCCCCCTTGATGAGTATATTGACAAACCCAGAAAAAACATGAAGTTGAGTTTGACTTTGAAGAGTCCAACTTGGTCCAAAGAAAGAAAGTAAAGCTGATGACCATGTCGACAGAAGGAGCACTAGAGCAACAAAGAAAGAGCAAATTGTTCTCCAAAGCTCTAAAATGTTCCCAAAAGACTTTTTCTCATCTATTCTCCCCCTTTTGGCAATAAACACATCAAGGATGCAAAGGAGAGAATATGACATGACAATGGATGAAAATGGCTGAAGTTTGTTTATTCTAAGCATTTAGAACCGTGAGAATTATCCATAATGACCATAAATAATTACACCATGCCATAACTCAATAAAAGGCTATCTAAATCATGACAGGATATGTATAAGCTAGCTAGAACATATAGATGACAATCTGAAAATGTAGTACATTATGTGAGCAAGTCAAGTCATCAATAAGCAAAGTCTAGCTAGAGATATCCAAGGATGATGCAGGCCATGTCAATAAGCTAAGCGGAACAAAGAAGCTAATATTGAGACCAAATAGAGTGCTATGCTCAAGAATGAAACATTGGGTCAAGTACTTGGTTCTTTTGGTGTAATTAAGCAAATTGAGCACATAAAACATTGTGTTTTTAAAGCTCATGGTCATTTCCAATCCAATTTTTTTGTTATGTGCTAGATCTCAAGCCTTATGCGACTACTCCAAGCAAGAAGCTTAAGAAGATAGTCTAGGTCATCCAAAACTCCCCCTGAGTTCATGCCTAGTGCAATGGCAAGCCGTCTCATGAGAAAGAATTGGTGAAATCAGTTTTTTCACACAAAAGAGATCTTTTTGCTTTTTAAACATGTTGTACTAACTGTTGCATCAAGAGACTACAATAGCTCAATAGCTCAATCTAAGACTCAATAGAGATTCAACGCTCAACTCAGCCTATTTAACATGGCATGAATCATAAAAGGATAACTCGAGTAAGACTAGTCTCGAGAATTTTCATGACAAGTTTTAATTTAAGTTGAGAAATTTTAATTAACTCATCATGGCAAAAGGTAATCTACACATATGAAGTCATGATAAATCAAGCAAATAAGCACAAGTCATGGCAAGATGTAAAGCATTGTAACCATGTCATAAATGGATAATAATCAAGGCTCAATGTAGATATTTACAATGCGGAATGACATGCAAGAAATCCAGCTCCCCCTCAACAAGTGATGCAACTTTTAGTTCAGATTGAGTTAAGTCAATATTAAGCTCCAGAAGCTCCCAAATGAACCCCCCCTGAACCAAAGCAATAAGCAAGAGAGACTGGCAAAGAAAATCCGAAAGGGCAGTGCTTAAAGCATAGACAAGATATAGAGGATACTATGGCTCAAACTGACTCTCATCTACCCCATATGACTCGAGGACTATCAGCTGGTCTGCTAACAACCTAGGGAGCAAACACGTACCCTGTCTACTCGAGGGTGGCCCAACCCTCACTAGAACCCACAAGAAGTGAGTAAGCTCAACCTAGAGAGAAAAGAGACAGCTAACAAGCAGCATCCTAGAGTCACAAGATAAGAGCAAGAAGTCTAAACGCTAGACAAGAAGACCACTCTAACCTATGCTAGAAGGACTATCCCGAATGCACCCGAAATGCAATGCAACAGAAAGGAGCAAGAGCACAATTAATATAATAAAGCAGTAAAACACAAAGCTCCCCCTCACAACAGTCCGTAAGGACAAACCACCCCAAGCTCTCCCCGCAGAGCTGAAAACCTAGAGCTATCCAATGGCTTGGTAAAGATATCAGCCAGCTGGTGGTCACTCTCCACAAACTGGAGCATGATGTCACCCTTCTCTACATGGTCTCTAAGGAAGTGATAGCGAATATCAATATGCTTGGTCCCGGAGTGCTGCACTGGGTTCTTAGCAATGTTGATCGCAGAAGTGTTATCACAAAAGAGTGGAACACTATCGATAACTAACTCAAAGTCCCGCAGGGTCGAGACCATCCAGAGCACCTGGCTACAGCAACTGGCTGCAGCAATGTACTCGGCCTCTGTGGTGGATTGTGCAACACCGAACTGCTTCCTCGAAGTCCAGGAAACGAGAAAAGTGCCAATGAACTGGCAGGTGCCCGAAGTGCTCTTCCTATCTATCCTACAGCTGGCAAACTCTGCATCCGAGTAGGCTCTAAGGGAAAGACAGGAAGAGGAAGAGTACCAGATACCATAGTCAATGGTAGCTCAAAGGTACCGAAGAATGCGCTTCACCGCCTGGCAGTGAGATACGCAAGGAGAAGCCTGAAACCGAGCACAGAGACACACAGCAAAGTGTATGTCTGGTCTCAAGGCAGTGAGGTAGAAGAGGGAGCCTATCATGCTACGATACTCCTTCTAATCAACTGGCTCACTGTCCTCATCTGGGTCGAGTGAAACTGAGGTAGCCATAGGAGTGGACACTGGCTTACCATCACTCATATCGAAGCGCTTTAGGAGGTCTCGAGTGTACTTGCCCTGATGCAAGAAAGTACCCTCCCGAGTCTGCTTAATTTGGAAGCCAAGGAAGAAACTCAACTCGCCCATCATGCTCATCTCAAACTCCGAGCTCATGACGTCGGAAAACTGGGAAACGAAAGCATGCGAGGAGCCACTAAAGATGATGTCATCCACATAAATCAGGACGAGCAGAAGATCAGTGCCATGCCGGCGGATAAACAAGGTCTTGTCTACTTTACCCATCTCGAAACCATGACTCAACAAGTAGGACTTAAGCCTCTCATACCAAGCTCTTGGGGCTTGCTTAAGTCCATACAAAGCTTTGGAAAGCTTGAAGACATGGTGTGGGTATTTGGGGTTCTCGAAACCTGGAGGCTGTCTGACATAGACTTCTTCCTTAATAAAACCATTGAGGAAGGCACTCTTAACATCCATCTGGTAAAGCTTGAAACCCTTAGAAGCTGCAAAGGCAAGCAGGATTCTAATGGCCTCAAGTCTAGCTACAGGTGCAAAGGTCTCCTCGAAATCTAGACCCTCAACCTGGGAGAAGCCCTGAGCTACCAGTCTAGCCTTGTTTCGAACAACCACCCCATCCTCACTCAACTTGTTCTTGAACACCCACTTGGTCCCAATGACATTGTGACCACGCGGGGGCTTAACAAGCGACCAGACCTTGTTTCTTTCGAAATTTTCAAGCTCCTCATGCATGGCATTGACCCAAGACTCGTCAGATAGAGCATGACAAATGTTTTTGGGCTCAAAGGAGGCAACAAAGGCAGAATAGAGACAGAATTGAGACACGCCAGATTTTGAATGAGTGACTCGCTCAAACAGGTCTCCAATAATCTGCTTAGAAGGATGGTCTTTTTGAATGTGTCTAGCAGGTCCAGGATGAGATGAAGAAGTGGCCTCTACCTCGTGAGCTGACGAGGTAGGAATAGAGCCACTAGCTCCAGAAGAAGCAGAAGGCATGGGCTGATCCCCTCGAGGTGCGGTGGAAGAAGACACCTCATGGGGTGGATGAGGGACTGGATCGGGTAGACAACCCTCATCTCCATCGTCCTCATCATCCGCGAAGATGGGCTCGGACTGCTCTAAAGAACCTGAGATGTCGGGCCTAGTCCCCGGACTGGCCTCATCGAAGGTCACCTCACATGTCTCTACCAACTTACTAGTCTCGTAGTTCCAAACCCGATAAGCTCGCGAAGAAGTCGAGTAGCCTAGAAAGATCCCATCATAAGAACGTGACTCGAACTTATCTAGGTTTCCGGACTTCAAAATAAAGCACTTGCAACCAAACACACGAAAATGAGATACACTGGGCTTTCGCCCATATCTCAACTCATAAGAAGTGCGGTGCAAGTGTGCCCGAAGAAAAACTCGATTAGAAACATGGCACGCGGTAGCTATAGCCTCAGCCCAAAACTTCCACGTTGTAGAGTACTCATCGAGCATCGTCCTGGCCATCTCGACCAAGGTACGGTTCTTTCTCTCCACGACGCCATTTTGCTGTGGGACGTGCGGAGAAGAGAACTGGTGCTCTACACCTGTCCCATCACAGAACCTCTCAAAGTAGGAATTCTTGAACTCCGTGCCATTGTCACTGCGGATCGCTCGTAAGGCACCTAGGAGCTCAATAGAAAGCCTACTGAAAAGACCTCGAAAATATGTAAACGTCTCATCCTTCGAGGCTAAGAAAAACACCCAAGAATACCTCGAGAAGTCATCGACCACGACAAGGACATACCACTTCCCTCCTGCTGACTGCACTCGAACTGGTCCAACGGTATCCATATGGAGCAGCTATCCTGGTGCATCGGTCATAGTAACTGTGACCGGAGGATGGGAAGCGGCAACCATCTTGCCGTGCCGGCAAGGAGCACAAACTAGATCTTTGACCATCTTGAGTTTCGGCAAACCACGAATGAGGTCGTGGCCGCTAACTCGGGTCAAATGGTCAAATCCATTGTGACCAAGTCTCCTATGCCAGAAGGAAAGATCGCGGGACTCAGAAGCAACTAAACACCTGAGAGGATCACCAGAAGACTCAGAAAAATCAGCATGAAAGATCCTCCCAAAACGAGAAATCCCGCAAACCAGACTACCCGAAGAATGAAGAATTTTGCAAGCGTTTTTCTTAAAGCTCACCTCGAAACCATCATCGGTAAGCTGAGAAACAGAAAGCAAATTATACTGCAGCTTACTAACCAAAGCAACATCTTTCAAAATGAAAGAATCATTAACGCGCACTGTACCTTTGGCGATGACGCGCCCAGATGAAGCGTCTCCGAAGGTGGTCGTCTCATCACCTAGAGCGCGGGCAAGGGAAGAAAACCAACGGGAGTCTCCGGTCATATGACGAGAACAACCGGAGTCTACAAGCCAAACCTTTCCCTTCCCTGCCAGTGAACCTGAGTAAAACAGAGAGTAAAGTCTCAGTACTGGGGTAAATCAAAAGTGATTTTGGCACCCAATACTGAGTAACACGTCGAGTAGAAGAAGTAGCCACACACGACTGACCTCTAACTACCCTACGCTCTCTGTCACTCAACAAGCCAGAAGGTCTGTGTGCAGACCCGAAGCTATTGTTGGATCCGACTGCTACGGGGGAGCGAGTCGAAGCACCAACAACACGCTGATCACGCCGTAGGTAGCCATCTCAACGGGGGAAACAAGATCTACCCTTAGGATGGCGGAAGTCACGACCAAAGGGAGCATGAGGATGAAAACTAGAAAACTCGAAAAAACCAAGTCCTCGATGCTACCCAAAACCATCTGAAGCATCTGAAGCAAACCTAGACCTCGTGTTGGTCTTAGGTGCACTCAAGGTCTGGGGCTGGCCCTGTATACGCCTAAGAGCTGCAACACAGTCTCTCTGCGCGATCCTGGCGCCCCTGAAGCATCGATCAATCAAGTGTCCATCCTTCTGACAGAAGGTGCAATGATACTTCACCTTCTGAGAGGCAGAAGTAGCATGAGTTTGCTTCGCCTTCTAAGAGGCTGAAGCTGCAGGTGGACTCACCTTGCTGTCAGAAATCCCTTGGACAAAGCCCGCAGACTTGAATTTAACTTCATCAGATCTGGGCTCAACCTCGATCACACCTCCTACTATGGGTCTGAGAATAGCAGGTGGATGCTTCCTAATGTCCTCATAGAAATCATATCCTAGACCTTGATTAAATCTGCAAATCTTGGATTGGTCTAGAATAAGATTAAGCTTCTTCTTACCGCCTGCAAATCTCTCGAGAGTGTTCATAAGATACTGACACTCCCGAAAGAGGGAGGTGCAAGAAGAGCAGGGGGAAGAAAAGACAGCAGAGGGTAAGGGAGCAGAAGAAGAACCAACAGTAGAGGAAAGAATGGCTTGTGCATGCACAGCCGACTCTGAGGGAACAGTCCTACTACTAGCTAGTTTGTTCACGTCGCTAAGCGTCTCTACCTTACCCTAGGGCTTCTCCCCCTTCTGCACAATCACATTACAAGCACAAGGTGGCTTCTCTAGAAGGTCCTTAGTTAGCTTCACACATTTCTCATCCAAAGCATTCAAATCAGATTTTAGTTTGTTACAATTAATGCATGGTAAGCTAACAGGGTCCTTAGAAGCAGTTTGAGCCAATCTATTGTTGTCATCAACTAATTCTTGGAACTGTTTGGAGACAGCTTCAAGCTCAGCAGTAAGCTTGGGACAATTCACACATGAAGCAATCGGCTCAAGAAGGAAAGCTTGTAATTCAGTAATTTTATGATCTGCCCATTTTAGATTCATCTTCAGATTATTGCAATTTTCACAAGACTCGGGCAGATCCAGAAGCATGGTATAAAGACCTCTAACAGCGTTGTCCTTATCCTCACATGAGGTGCATGCAATAGTCTCGACAGAAGTAGATGAAATAGGCGCTACTCTACTCATCTCAAGCTCAGCAAGAAGACTAATGTTCTCCACCTTAACAATATCAAGTTCAAAGGACAGACTATCATGCGAGGTCCTTAATTTCTCCATGTCACGCAACAGAGCACGGCAAGTATCATAATCATCACTAGAGGGAGCAGATGTAAGAGCAATAATCTCTAGTGACAATCTATCTACTTCCTTCTCTAACTCAGTACACCTAGCCCTAGCTCTAGCATGAAATCCACCTAGCTTAAGAAAAGCATGATTGAGCTGGTCGTAGGTGGGGCATACCTCGTCCGAGTCGGAGTATAGCTCGCTGTCGCTCAGTTCGCCCTCAAGGGCCATGAAGCACATGCAGGAGAAGTGGTCGCCGCCCTTGGGGTCTTGGTCACCCGTCCCGTCGTCGTCGCTCCATCCCTCCACCTCGCTGAGGTCGAGGTCGTCGAAGGCGGTGAGGACGCAGTGGAAAAGCTTCTTGGCCTTCCCAAAGTCGCGAAACTTCTTCTTGCCTCAAGGGTGTGCTGGAGGCTTCTTGTTGCGGTTCTTGTCGGTGTAGTCGTTCTTGCCCGAATCGCCGTAGTCGTTCTTGCCCTTCTTTAGCTTCGGGCAGTTTGCCCGAATGTGGTTGGGGCCACCACACTCGAAGCAAATCACAGGTCATCCTCTCTTTCTGTCCCTCCTCCTCTTGTAAGCATGGGAAAACTTCTGAGCTAGGAGGGCCAGCTGCTCATCCTCAAGCTGCTCTAACTGGTCATCAGTTACGTCACAGAGAGCAACGAGGGAGAAACCACAAAGCGAATCAGAAGAAGAAGGGCCTGAAGCCGAACTAGGATCGGTGACTAGAGCCATCGACTGTGACTTCGACTTGCGAGAGACAATGTCAATCTCGTGAGTCTTGAGGCGTGAGTACAGCGCATCAAGAGTCAAAGTCGAGAGGTCCGTGGTGTCCTTGATGGTAGTCACCTTCATCTCCCAAACCCGCAAATCGAGAGCCGCGAGCATCTGACGAGCGTTATCTGAGTCGGGGTATGTGAGACCGACCGCTCGGAGGTTGCTCAAGATCTTGTGGAAGCGCGCAAAGCACTCATCTAAGGACTCACCAGCGAGCATTTCAAACTTGTTATAATCTCGCTTGAATTGGTCCTGTCGGACAGTCTTGATCTGGGTGGTGCCCTCATGGTATGCGTCGAGGGTCACCCAGATGTCGAAAGTCGATGTGAGATAAGAGATGCGATCAAACCCGCTTTGGCTCAACCCCTGGATTATGATGTTCCATGCCTTAGCGTTCGCCTCAACATCAGCCATGTTCCCGGCATTGATGTTCTCATCGGCAGGAACAACAAATCGCACCTTCACCTTCTGCCAGATGGCATACCCCTGAGCCTGGATGTATGTCTCCATTCGGCTCTTCCAGAAGGGGTAATCGATGCCATCGAAGACGGGAGGCTTGGTCAAGTACTTGTCCGTCGCCATGGCTCTAGAGACCGGTTAAGATCTATTGAAAAGATCTAACCGGCTCTAAAACCAACTGTTGGACCGAAATGGCGACAGAGGGGGCTGAATGGCGCTCTCAAAAATTAAATTCGCCCTCAAGAATCCACAGTTATGCTTCTTGTCCAATAGCTATGGAAGCTATGAAGAAGGAAAATAGGCACTACTAGAAGACACAGCAACAAGGCTAAACCAGATCCAGAAAGAAACAGCCAAGAAAAACTAATTTCAGAACAAGTCTGACTGCAAGCGGTAGTACCGCTGAGCCGAGCGGTAGTACCTCTGGGCAGTAGTACCGCTGAGCCAAGCAGTAGTACCTCTCGAGGAGCGGTAGTACCGCACGAAGAATTTCAGCAAACAGAAAACTAAAACCTGAAAAACTGAACTTAGGGTAGGACTGCAACACTTCGAAAATCAAGGCAAATGGTGGTTTTCTTTCATTCTTTTAGGCCCAAAGCATTACTACAACATATCAAATAGTAAGGGGGCTTTGGGAAACAAAGAAACCACACCAAGAAACAAGAATTTCAGATTTGGGTAAAAATCTGAAATCTTGCAAGAACCAAGCCAAAAATCAAATTACTCCTCAACCTTTGATCCTTCGGCCACGAAATTTTGGGGATAGCTAATTAATAGCCTCTGGACTCTCCATGCCAAATTTCAAGCCACCTCGCAAAGGGAAACAAGAACAGCACCAAAACCCTAGAAAGGCAAAACAAGAACAGGGGAGGCTCAAAACTGAAATCTGAAATTAGAGATGGGTTTTTGGGATTTTAACTGATCAAATGATCTTGAGGCACTATCCCAACATAGAGCAACCCATTTTGGCACTCCCGAGCAACACCCAACATGAAACGCAAAAGATCAAGAATCACCCAAAAAGAAGAACGAAGGAAGAACAGAGAGCACGGGAGAAAACTTCAAATTTCCATTCATTGAACCAAAAGGAATACAGAGGAGTCCCGATACGCATGGACATTAGAACAAGGAAGATTACATGCTTATCACTCCAATCTCTCCCTCTCTCCAAGCCAAGAACTCATCTACCCTCTACATGCTTGGAGGAGACACACACAGAGAGGGGAGATGAACGTGGGAGACAAGGTGCTGCTGCCCTCAACCACTAAAGAGCAAAGCAAAACCACCTCTCAAAGCCTCTTTTGACCCACTAAAACCCTAACTCTCTCCTAAAGCCATACATGGGCATGCAGCCACCAACCTCTATTTATAGCCCTTGGCTAACGGGTCTCCAACGGAGCCCGCTCCCGCTTGTGCAGCCTCGCGAATTTACCGATTCGCCCCTCCTGCACCTTCCGGGAAGCTTCCGCGCTCCTTGTCGTCCACGACTCGCAACCACATCGAATCTCCGCCGTCTTCAACACATCCGACCGTTCTGACCTCGACACCGCCTGTGTCTAGTCTGGTCACCTCGTGTCTCACCACGACTCCGCCTCGACGTCCTGCAGTCACACAGACAATAAACACATCAAATAGCACCGCTCGATACACGAAAGCGTAAATGGAATAAACACATCATACATGCTCACGATGAAGTCCAAACCTGTCGAATCAAAGAATATGAATCCTAATCCCATACGACCAAGTTTTGACCAAGTCTGACCGAGCCGATTGCACCGCGCAACGACTCGACTCCGAACCACTCAAACCAAACTCGACTCTCCTAAACCAATGTCAATTACTCATCATACACATGGGATGACCTCCACATGGTCTCTCATTATCCTATACTAGACATGTGGTCTGTACGATAAGGCTCAGATTAATGGCGTACAAAGTTAATGTAACATCCTGAAAAATCTGAAATTTAAAACATGAATTTCTTGAATGGTTTTGCAATGTATTTTATTTGAGTTTAGATTTTTATGGCATTGTTCTGGAATTTTGTGAGGTTCCACAAAATTAAGAAGCTTCAAAAAGAAACAAACATTGGTAATACCCAAAAAGGAAATGTACAAATAATAGAAAGATAAAATTTTAAAATATGAATTTGAAAAGATGATCCAATATAAGGAGAGAGAAACTTGAGTTAAAATATAAAAATCTCATTTTGGAAATAATAACATAAATAGCAATAAAAATTGAATGAATAAAGCACAAACACGTATGCATATACACACACACACATATAACCTAAACAATAATAGTAATAGAAACACTCATTCAATAGTTAAAAAGAAAATTGAAGCTAAAATTTTCAATGTCATACCAAAAATCAGTAAATATAAATAGGAAACAAAAACTTAGGTTAGAAAGTAGAAATCCCAATTCTAGGATCAAAATTTCAAAAAAACTACTAAAGCTACTCATTTTCCCTTCTCTCATTTACAGGTGGGGCCCCAACCCTTCTCCTCTCTCCCCTCTCCCTCCTTGCGGTCTGCCCGCAGGCCCCATTCATTTCCTCCCGGCTGCTCTCTTCTCTCCCCCACCCGTGCGCCTTCCTTCTTTTTTCCTCCTCCCCTCGTCTCCGTTCGACAGTGCCGTCCTTCCCCCTCTGCGCTGCTACCAGCTTGCGTCACTCGGCCCCGCCCCCTGGAGCCAACTACTCCCCTCATTGCACGTCACTGTTCCCACGTCATCAAGCCTGCGCGCGCACGTCGCCACTTCCCCTGCCCATGCACTGCGCGTGCGCACATCACCGGCCGTAAGGAGCCATGCCGCCCCCTGTTCCTCCATCAGCGACGGCCGTGGCGCCCCGGCATTTCTTCCCCTTGCTCCGTGGGATATAAATAGCCTCCATGGGAGTGCATTGCCCCCTGCGCTGTCACCCTTTCCCCCCTATCTCTCTTTCCCGTGCTCAGCCCAAGCTCAAACGCGCTAGCTCAAAGCATGGCCACCGCCGCCTCACGCCGCTCCAACCTCTCTGACAAAACCATGCCAAATTGACCCCGCCCATGTGTGCGCCCAAGAACCTTCCTCCTTCCCTCCGGCCCAATTGGAAAACACCCCACTGAGCTCGCAGGAAGCTCCTCTTCCTCATCTCCGGCCGGAAGCCAGCGCCACCGCCCCATTTTTGGCTCCCTGCTTCCCGACCCAATTCCTCTCAGTTGGTGCATCTTCAAGGCATAGTCGACACTCCACAATCGCCGCAGAACGTTCCCATTTGCCCCAGCACGCCGGCGCCGCAAGACCGCCCGCGCCGACATGGGCCTCACACCGCCGGCCCGCCTCAAGGCCCCTCTGTCCCGGACCACCGCGTGGTAAGAATCCCCACACCCCCTGGTGCTTGCACGCGCCTTGATTCTCCCCTTTCTCCTCCCGGCGCCGCCGTCCCCGTTCCCCTCCTCGCCGCCGCCGCCGCCGCCAATCTGCGCTGTCCCGGGCCGCACCGCCTCATCCACCGGCTTCCACGACTCCCCAAGAGCCCATTTTGCGGACCTACCCAGCTCCTCTGGCCTTCCCTCACCGGAGCTCCCACCGCCGGCCGTGCGCCCCCCACCTCTGCTTCGGCCAGCCAGCTGCCCCGTTTTAGTCCCCAACTGTTGCTTGCATCTTCAGAGTCAATTCCCCATAGACTATCACGACAGACAGAAAACCCACCTGGCTACCCGAGTGAGCTCTAAACACTTCACAGCAGAGGTTCTTGAGTTCGAATCCTTCGGCTGCGGTATTTTTATTCCATTTTTTGTAACCTGTTTTGATTAATAAAAATCAAGGAAAATTTGAGAAAAGTTTAGAGAAGCTAATAAAATTTAACTAGAATAAAAAAATGAGATTAATTAAGACTTAAATTTGGATTAGCTCATGTATGATTAGTTATATGGTTTGAACAATTATCCAAAAGATTTAGTATTAATCAGAGGTATTGATAAGGTACTATGATCTTGAATAAATATCCAAATCTAATAGAGGCTACCCATGATTAAAATTAAGATTTATGCCCAATATTTAAAATGTTGCCGTTAAATAAATTCTAGTGGTAGGTTTTACTAGCTAGCAAATATTGGAATATAACTTTGTTAGATAAATAAATTTTAATTAAAGCTAATAACAATTGGAATATAGAGACTTTCTATGTAAGTATATATATAAACATATATATGTATATATATATATACATAAAAGGGGTTAGAAATGTGGATAGCATGTATGCAGCCCACTAGTAAAATATCAGTTTAAATTTGCGGTCACCGTAGATTCCACTATACCGCCAGTCATGGGATCTTAAATGGTAACTTTAGATAATAATGATAACAAAATGTATTCATGTATAGCAGGCACGGTTTGTAAAAGGATAAAATATCAGTAACAGTAGTTTTCAGAGAACACTCAAATTAAGAGGTCATAATAATATACAGGTGTAAATATATATATATATATATATATATATATATATATATATATATATATATATATATATATATATATATATATATATATATATCATCAAATACCAAAATAATCTCGTAAACATATGAATACTCTAATGTAAACATTTAACCATTAACACGAGTAATTCGGGTCACATAAAATGATACGCACCAAGCTTTGCACATATAGCTAAATTAGAGATAAAGCTAAGCCTAATAGTAACTAAAGCATAGATAAAATAATGTAATGGTACCATTAATTAAATCTTAATACTAGATTAATAAATAATAATGATGAGCATGAAATAACAAGATAAGGCCCACTACTAGAAAATCCCCCTAATGCCACGAAACACATTGCAACGGCACAAAATTTGTTGCAATAGGTAGGCCTTATTGCCACAGTTTGGAAAAAATGTTGCGATATGTGGTCAATATTGCCACTAATTTATTGCGTTGCAAAAATCTTGACTTTCGTGGCAAGAGGTAGGTGTTATTGCCACCACTTTCAAAATCATTGCGATTAGCTGACAATATTGCCACGCAATTTCCTGCGTTGTGATAATCTTGAATTTCGTTGCAATATGTTGCTGTTATTGCAACGAAATTCTAAGTGGTTGTGATGAGTTGACAATATTGCAACGAATTTATTATGTTGCCATAATCTTTAAATTACGTTGCAAAAGGTTGCTATGTATTGCAACGAAATTGTAAAGCGTTGCATCAATAAATGTTTTATTGCCACGAATTGATTGCGTTGTCATAATCTTTAACTAATGTTGTAAAAGGTTTGTATATGTTGCAACGAAATTGTAAAGCGTTGCAATAGGTAAAGTGACGCGGATACGCTCATGTCTTGCACTTCTCAGTTAAATATATTATTTAATTGGAAGGAACTATTGAGCCGTATTAAATATTATCAGGTGAACTCTAATTTAATTGGGTCTTTAATAATTATACTTGGAGATACGGAGCTACTACTATTTTATTTAAATATATACAGGCCCATACTCGATCTGTACAAGCCTAAAGTGAAAATGTGTTTAGAAGGTCTTGTCGACACTGGTGCATCGTTCATCACTTCGAGTGTACAGGATGATGAGAACATTCCAATCGGATTGATTACACAAGCACAAGCTAAAAAGATTAATCAACAGGTGTACTTTTTCTTATTTGGATTTGATTTTTATTTATATGAAAATAATATACTACATAATAGGCACTCTTTAATTATTCTCAGGTTCAAATAAAAGAAAGCTTTAGATGAAACAACAAAGATGAAAATAAAGCATTGATCAAGTCTGCATGGGAATAGAGTCTTGGTTTTTACTGCCACCCATGAGGCCGAACTGGTTTTGATCGGATTCTATTCACGTGAGATGATTTGGGTGTGTGCATGCATGGCTATTCAAGAGTCTACGAGAGAGCTACTATTCCAAATACAAAATTTGTGCATAAGCCATGAAGTCCACTTCTAGTTGATGCACTATTCAAGCATGCATGTATCCATACGTGGCCATAAGCAGCATGTGAAGATGGATTAAGAGACGTGATCACGTGAAGCATTAAATGTGTTGTTCGGCCATATGACATGGATTAGATTCTGAAACGTGAAGCCATTAGAGTGCTACTCGGAAGTTAGTTTTTTTATTTACCGAGTCGGTCATGGACGTCGCGGTCGGACGTTTGGCTTGTTTTAGTTGTTGAGTCGGACTTGTATTTGTTTCGGCTGAACACTTTGGAGGCCGGAGCCGACCTTAAATATTTTTGCATACATGAGTCTGAGGGACAGACCACTAGGAATCAATCTATTATTTTCAGAGAGGACTATACGTTTATTCTTCCTAAGGTTTGACACATAGATGCAACCGGTTGCACGGATCCAATTATCTTCATCGATCCTACGCTGTGAAGATCGGGTAATCCCCCGCATCATCTTGGTATCAGAGCGCGGTTGACACGGTATGATCAATTTACCCTTAGTTAGATTTATTTTTTCCTATACACAAAAAGCCAAAAAAAAACTAAACACTAGTTTTTGCATCTGTTATTTTTGTGAGTTTTGTTAAGTTTTCGTCCATTAGATTTTTGTTTAGGTGCTGATCGTCGTATTTCTTTGCGTCGCTTAATCGTTGTATCCACATAAACCTTAGAAAATTTTGCTAGCTGAATCCTTAATTAGCACATAAAAAAAATCTTATTGAGTTTCGGCTGAAGCTAGAAAATTCTTGGTTGTGTCCGATTTGAATGCTTAGCAAGCCAGCTTTGTTCTGATCAAATAGTAGTCGTCACGTGGAAGTCAGCCACTAATGAAGTTGGTGTTCAAATTGAGCACTGAACAATCCGGCGTGATGTTGTGATCCAAATCCCATCTGAAGTCCACACACAGAAGATAAAACTCTTTAAGTCTTTTGTTGCCATCCGAACAGAAACTAGTGCCAACTTTGTCAGATCCCGGTGAGGAATCCGACTGGGAACTGGATCTTCACGGTAAAATCTGGGAATCATGAAGGGAAAAGGAGAGAACGAGTATCGCGAGAGCTACTGGAAACTAGGGCTACAACTAGGGCTAAAATATTGAGTCGGCAAAAGCTTCTTCCATTCACTTCCATTGAGTGCATATATATCTGAGTACAGAGTTCCGAATCAACTTAAGTGCCATTACAGTAACACATCCAGATTAACACCATATTAAGCCTTAAACAAAGTAAACTCACACAACTACTAACTAGCATTAACTGAGACCAATCTGGACCGCAGATGCATCCTCCCAGGCTTGCGGCAAATCTTGGCCGTTCAACAATAATAAACTGAAGTGTTGAAGCGGTATGTCTTCAGAAAACAGCAATGGTCTTTAGTGTAAACAATTTTGTCACATTCTCAGAATGAAATGAAATAAAATGACTAACCTACCCATTGATGACAAAGAGGCAGGTCCCACACATAATCCACTTAGTGTAAACAATGACAAAGAGAACAATGTGAACCCAATAAACATTTTTCTATCCAATCACACAGGGTTCTAAGATTCCAGGAAGAAAACCTTTATGCTAACCAGCACATAACATAGAGAAATATTTTATGCTAACCTCATCCAGTGGCTTTTCAAACTGTAGATTCACACTTTCAGCATGCGCACGCATCACAGGAACCCGTATGCAGGTTGCAGTTACTTTCACATCCTTGTCATTCTAGGAATGGAGGAGAATAAAGTTAGGAGGACAATCCTGTTTGCTTAAAGTGTCAAGTTTAAGAGAAAAGTTTGATGAAGAGTAATGCAAAGACTCTCTAGGATAATAGTCAGGCCTTCACTTACCCATATTTTTCTGGTCTCCTTCACCATTTTCATCTCCTCCTCATTGTACCCGTTTTCAAGGATTGGTGCATTATGTGAAAATATATTAAAAGCATACTGCACAAGGAAAAAACACATTCAGCATGAAGGGCTGACGAAATTTGACATGTGTTCAGAATATTACAGAATTACAACCTGTTGGTTGAAAATCCTGCATGTTGGTGCCTTCCCTTCCAAGACCTAAATAAAGTGTAAAACGTCGATCATGCAACTGAATTGGTACCATAACCGGAAAGAACAGCACAGAAGGAAAAAAAAGTTCACCTCTTGAGTCTGAAGTTTGAGTTCTTCCATGGCCGCAGCACCAGCACCACTTGCTGCTTGATATGTGCTGACAACCATCCTTAACACCTGCCACATTGACAATCAACAGATTGCCATCAATTTGTATGGTCAGTATGTGTCGGAACCCGGAGTAACGACTCCTGGATCCTCTGTGTAAATCGCACTAGTCCAGGATCAGCTAGTGCACACAGTCGCAACAAAGATAAATACCAAGCACAAATGGCTGATTATATTAAATAAAAGGGTACGGCCTTATGGCCAAGTCTTACATCAATGCTCATTGGCAAAATAAATAAAGAAAATAACTGCGGAAGCAAACTGATAAGAGCGAAGCCCAAGCCTGCCCACAGGCAAACGATAGTAAGACGCGGCCTATTCGTCCAGATCTTCACCGTAGTTGACATCTTCCTTCTCTGTGTGGAAAAAGCAAGGTGAGTACAAACTTGTACTCCGCAAATCACCCGGGAAAATGCAACATAATGATAAAGGCTTCAAAGGAAGGCTTATAGGGTTAGTTTGCATAAAACAACATTTAAGAAATACAATATGTAGATTGAAATTGCTGAATTTAATACAATAAGTAAAAACAATACTTGAGTTAGAAATTAATACCGTCAGTGCAGGCTCCGACCATACACCAACCTATCCACGGGCATCACACCCGGACCATCTTTTCCAAAAGATCACGTATGAATTCCATCCATCCACACGTTTCCAAACACTCGCGGATTCCATCCATCCACAAGTTATCATCCTCTCATGGGTTCCATCTACCCACAAGGTTTTTCAAAAACATTTTTGAAAAGCAAAGTCTAATCCATGAAAAACTTTTACTCAGCATGCCCATGACCGTGGGCACGGCTATCCAGGATAGATTATACACTCTGCAGAGGTTGTACAGCTTTACCCACAAGACACGATCATCCTTTTGTGCCACGCGATTACACACTTCCTTAGGTGTGCGGCAAGGAGTCGTGACAAGGCCTTTACAATGCAAAGCCTTCAACCTGGTCGAGCCAACTCTAAGGTTTCACCCCAGTAAGGAATCCACCAGACCGGGACCCCCTCTTGAGCCTAGACGAGACTTCTCATGGCTTAACCACGCTCGCCCAAGTGAGACTTCACATGCATGGCACCAACCACGCTCACTTTCAACCTACGACTCGATTCAGATTGGGACTTCACAAATTATTCAGCCAGTGCTGTCCCATACCAGCCATGTGGTAGTACGATTAGGGCTTTGCAACAGTAGCTCACAGACCGGTCCTTAATCTGACTTAGGCCCAACCACATACCCCCGTGCACGACAATCAACCACTGCGGCTCCAACCAACAGGGCATGCCTGCACCCACCAATCTAACCAATTGCCTAAGTCTAAACCAGTTTTATATTTGTTTTCAAAATATTTCATAATCCTCCTTGACTCACCAAAGTCAAGAGCATATCATTTCATGTAAAAGGATTTGTCATTTTATGTGAAAAGGTAACCCAAAAACAAATAATATAACTTCGCAGGGCTAAGCATTTGAATAAACTCTCTAGCCAACACTAATGTATTAACTAGAGTTTGAATCTAGGGTGACAAGGTATTGAGGAATTCAAATTCAACGGAGGAATTAACAAGTAGGCATAACTATATTTAAAACTGAATTGAAATACGTTGAATAGAAGTATGCATGCAATATAATTTAAACCAACATAATTTTATTTGCAATTCTGGGATCAACATGATCAAGGAGGGTGACTTGCCTTGCTCTTCAAATTTTCACAAATCTTCGTCGAAGAAATTTCCCGAATCGTCGAAGTCTACACGTCAAAATAACCCACCAAACTCAAATAAATTCAAATTAAATTCAAATTGAACTCAAATATTTGAATTGAGGCTAGAAATGGATAGAGGGGAATTTTTGATGAATTTAGAAATTTGAATGGGCCAAATCGGAGTTAAAACGAGGGAAAACGGGCTCCGGGAAGATTAAATTCAGAGAAAATGGAAAAAGGAGAATTTTTGGAATTATTTTTCTAAAGGAAAAGAATTTATGGCGTCAGCATTGCGTCAGCCGGGGAATTTTGAATTTCGGCCGAATTATTTTCCAACGGAAAACTCTGGTTTATTGCGTCAGCATGACCTCAGCCCTAAGGCGGGCCGGCTGACAGGTGGGCCCTCGGTCCATGGACCGAGTCCACGGTCCACACGGGGCGCTGAGGTGGCGGGGCGGGGGCGTGGCGCTGACCGAGCGAGGGGAGGCCGAGGTGGCGCTGCGTCACCAGCCACGTGGGCACGGGGACGCTGACGTGGCAGGGTGGCCGGGGTGGCGCTCGGGGACAGCGGCGGCGGCGGTGCTCCGGCGAGCGGCGGCCGGCGGCGAGTGGCTCAGGAGGGAGAGGGAGCTGCGGGGAGTCCAGGGAAGGGCCGCGGGCTCACCGGGGTGGCCGGAGGTGGGCCGGCGACGAGGGAAGGCGGCGGCGGCTAGGGGCTTCGGCGGCGAGGGGGTTCCGGCGGCGGGGAGGGGCAGGCGAGGAGTCCCCGAGGTGCGCGCGGGCACGGCGAAGCTCGCAGAGGCGGCGGCGGGGCCTGGGGAACTCCGAGACGGCGGCGATGCTTCGCCGGAGTTGAAAGTGACGGCGGCGCTGGAGATTCACGATGCGAGGACGCTCGGGTGACGGAGGGGCGAGTTGGAGAGCGGAGGGGGTGGGGCGAGATGGGGAGGAGCCGGGCGGGGGCTTAAATAGGCTCGGGGAGGGGAGGGTGGCCGAGGATTCCTCACCGGAGGCGAACGGCGGTTGCGGGCGGAGTTGGGGAGGTGGGCGCGAATCCGGCGGGGAGGGGGCGCGCGGGTCCTGCGGGGGAGGTTGGGGAGTGGGCGGCGCACGCGGGGAGGTGGGGAAGAGGCCGAGAAGGGCGGGGCGGCCAACGGCCTGGCGGCGGCGCTCGCACGGGGAGGGCGGAGCGAGGAGGACGAAGGGAGACGAGGAAGACGGGCCCGACATGTGGGCCCGGGGCGCAGCGAGAGAGGGAGGCGCGGGGCGTGGGCGGCTAAGATGAGGGGGAGGAGAGATCGGGCGGCCCGGAGGGAGAGGTGCGGGCGGACGGTCGGATGGGGAGGGGTGCGACGTGGCGGCCATCGGCAAGGGGTAGGCGGGATCGGCCGGGCGGCGATGTGGCGGGGATCCGGCCGTCCACGTGGCGGCCGGAGGGGAGGGGGTTTTATTTAATTTTGATTTTTGATTTTTCCTTTTCAGAAAAAGCTATAAAATCCAAATAAGCTCAGAAAAATACCAAACGACCTCCAAAAATTCCAGAAAAATTCCTAGAATCTCCTGGGGACATTTTGGACTAAATAAAATTGTTTCCAACTAATGTTGGTATTTAATTTGCATACTTCAAAATACTTTTTAATTTCCAAAATACATTTTCAAACTCAGAAAAAATCCAGGGAACCAAATAAAATTCAAATAACTCCAAATTTTTAATTTGACATAGAATTTTTATATAAAATCAAAATATCATATTATCTAATATTATTTTTGGGGTTTCTTTCTAAAATACTTTTCAAATTCAACTTTTTCAAAAACAGAAATTCAGGGCAAATCCAAAAAGAAATTTTGGGCACAAAAATACTTATTTTAATTTTAAATTTTAATTTAACCAATTTTATTATTTAATTAATTTTTTTTTTAGCAAAAAATTTGGGATGTTACAAATCTACCCCCCTTAAAAAAAATCTCGTCCCCGAGATTCGGGTTGGCTAGCAAGAATTGGGTTTGGATCTTACTCTGCATGGCTTGAGCTGATATCTGATTCAGGCGTCCCTTCATGAACTTCTTCGGTCCTCTATTTGCTGCCTGAAGGTGGTTGGCGGTTGATGCTCCTGGGGTACCATTCTTCATTACTTGCTGCTTCTTGGGGCAGCTGCTGGCATAATGTCCCATCTCGTGGCAGTTGAAGCAAGTAATTCCCGCTGCAGGGTTTGGGTCCTTCAAGACTTGGCTGCCTTCAGTGTTGGGAGCGGTGTCAACGGGGACTAGCTCTCCTGTCGATGATGAAGGCTGGAATCTGTTGGCCTGAGGTGGAATCCTTCTGACCTTGGAGAAGCTGCCGGTGTTCATGTGTTGACCATGCATCCGTCTTTTCCGGTTCTCGATCTCCTGATGCTTGGACTCCTGGCGAATCGCCTTGCTGACCAGCTGGTGGAAATCAGCGTAGTCATTGGATAGGAGTTGAACAGATATGTTATCGTTGAGTCCTTCGAGAAACCTTTCCTGCTTGGCTTCATCTGTGGCGACGTCTTCAGGTGCATAGCGTGCCAACTGGTTGAACTTCTGCAAGTACTCGTTGACGGAGCGGCTTCCTTGGCGCAATGCTCGAAATTCCCTTTTCTTCAGAGTGACGGTGCCAGTGGGAACATGAGCTTTGCGGAAGTTCCGCGAGAACTCATTCCATGTGATAGCTTGAGCATTGGCATGAGCGGCAGTATAAGTATCCCACCATTCTGATGCCGGTCCATGCAGCTGGTGTGAAGCAAATAGAACTTTTTCCCGATCAGTGCATTGGATGATGTCCAGCTTCTTTCCGATTGCTCTGAGCCAATCGTCTGCGTCCATGGGTTCAGTGCTGCTAGAGAAGGTCGGAGGACGCAAGCGCATAAACTCCGATAGCCTTGATTGAGGAGCTTGAGCTGGCACAAGTGGAGCTGGTTGTGCAGGGTTGTTGATGGTCTGTGTCAGCAGTTGAATGAGTTGAGTCTGGTTTGCCATCATTTGAGCCCAATCAGGTTCATTTGCTGGTGGCGGGACGGACTGACTTCCTGGTTCTCCATTCATGTTGCTGCTGTTGTTGTTCCTCGTGTTCACCATCTGCTGGTTGCTTTTAAGAATTAGGAGAGAGGGGACTCAAGGCAAAGGAGGAATAGGGGATATTTTGTGCAACCCAAAACGAAACTTCTGCTTTAAAACTTTATTAATCTCATAATAAGTAGTAGTTATGGCTGCCGACAAAAGAGAAAGCTTGACAGCTCATAACATCGTTTTATTAGCTAACCTAGCAACTCATCCTAAAGGGGTAAGGGTTGTCTTGGAGTCATCCTTCGTAGCTCTCGAAGTACGAAGCTTGATCTTTCAAGGCGAAGATTGAAGTGGCGACAGGGTCGAAGAATTTCCATCGATTACCAACTATAGTCGTTTTGGAACATGTGAAGAGGCAGAAATAAGTTTTTCAAAAATGACATAAAGACGAGGGAGAATTGAGATAAGAATAAGCAAAGATTAAGAGGGAAGAATAAGCAAAACTTTTGAAATTACTGTTTAGCAAAATAAGTCCTTAGGGTCAAACCATTCTATCTACCTATGGTCGCGTCTTAGTATCGTCATGGCTCTGATACCACCTTTGTCGGAACCCGGAGTAACGACTCCTGGATCCTCTGTGTAAATCGCACTAGTCCAGGATCAGCTAGTGCACACAGTCGCAACAAAGATAAATACCAAGCACAAATGGCTGATTATATTAAATAAAAGGGTACGGCCTTATGGCCAAGTCTTACATCAATGCTCATTGGCAAAATAAATAAAGAAAATAACTGCGGAAGCAAACTGATAAGAGCGAAGCCCAAGCCTGCCCACAGGCAAACGATAGTAAGACGCGGCCTATTCGTCCAGATCTTCACCGTAGTTGACATCTTCCTTCTCTGTGTGGAAAAAGCAAGGTGAGTACAAACTTGTACTCCGCAAATCACCCGGGAAAATGCAACATAATGATAAAGGCTTCAAAGGAAGGCTTA
Source organism: Dendrocalamus latiflorus (assembly GCA_017311315.1). Classification (NCBI taxonomy): domain Eukaryota; kingdom Viridiplantae; phylum Streptophyta; class Magnoliopsida; order Poales; family Poaceae; genus Dendrocalamus; species Dendrocalamus latiflorus. The sequence continues at coordinate 40,066,647 of CM029655.1, forward strand.
TAGGGTTAGTTTGCATAAAACAACATTTAAGAAATACAATATGTAGATTGAAATTGCTGAATTTAATACAATAAGTAAAAACAATACTTGAGTTAGAAATTAATACCGTCAGTGCAGGCTCCGACCATACACCAACCTATCCACGGGCATCACACCCGGACCATCTTTTCCAAAAGATCACGTATGAATTCCATCCATCCACACGTTTCCAAACACTCGCGGATTCCATCCATCCACAAGTTATCATCCTCTCATGGGTTCCATCTACCCACAAGGTTTTTCAAAAACATTTTTGAAAAGCAAAGTCTAATCCATGAAAAACTTTTACTCAGCATGCCCATGACCGTGGGCACGGCTATCCAGGATAGATTATACACTCTGCAGAGGTTGTACAGCTTTACCCACAAGACACGATCATCCTTTTGTGCCACGCGATTACACACTTCCTTAGGTGTGCGGCAAGGAGTCGTGACAAGGCCTTTACAATGCAAAGCCTTCAACCTGGTCGAGCCAACTCTAAGGTTTCACCCCAGTAAGGAATCCACCAGACCGGGACCCCCTCTTGAGCCTAGACGAGACTTCTCATGGCTTAACCACGCTCGCCCAAGTGAGACTTCACATGGCACCAACCACGCTCACTTTCAACCTACGACTCGATTCAGATTGGGACTTCACAAATTATTCAGCCAGGGCTGTCCCATACCAGCCATGTGGTAGTACGATTAGGGCTTTGCAACAGTAGCTCACAGACCGGTCCTTAATCTGACTTAGGCCCAACCACATACCCCCGTGCACGACAATCAACCACTGCGGCTCCAACCAACAGGGCATGCCTGCACCCACCAATCTAACCAATTGCCTAAGTCTAAACCAGTTTTATATTTGTTTTCAAAATATTTCATAATCCTCCTTGACTCACCAAAGTCAAGAGCATATCATTTCATGTAAAAGGATTTGTCATTTTATGTGAAAAGGTAACCCAAAAACAAATAATATAACTTCGCAGGGCTAAGCATTTGAATAAACTCTCTAGCCAACACTAATGTATTAACTAGAGTTTGAATCTAGGGTGACAAGGTATTGAGGAATTCAAATTCAACGGAGGAATTAACAAGTAGGCATAACTATATTTAAAACTGAATTGAAATACGTTGAATAGAAGTATGCATGCAATATAATTTAAACCAACATAATTTTATTTGCAATTCTGGGATCAACATGATCAAGGAGGGTGACTTGCCTTGCTCTTCAAATTTGCACAAATCTTCGTCGAAGAAATTTCCCGAATCGTCGAAGTCTACACGTCAAAATAACCCACCAAACTCAAATAAATTCAAATTAAATTCAAATTGAACTCAAATATTTGAATTGAGGCTAGAAATGGATAGAGGGGAATTTTTGATGAATTTAGAAATTTGAATGGGCCAAATCGGAGTTAAAACGAGGGAAAACGGGCTCCGGGAAGATTAAATTCAGAGAAAATGGAAAAAGGAGAATTTTTGGAATTATTTTTCTAAAGGAAAAGAATTTATGGCGTCAGCATTGCGTCAGCCGGGGAATTTTGAATTTCGGCCGAATTATTTTCCAACGGAAAACTCTGGTTTATTGCGTCAGCATGACCTCAGCCCTAAGGCGGGCCGGCTGACAGGTGGGCCCTCGGTCCATGGACCGAGTCCACGGTCCACACGGGGCGCTGAGGTGGCGGGGCGGGGGCGTGGCGCTGACCGAGCGAGGGGAGGCCGAGGTGGCGCTGCGTCACCAGCCACGTGGGCACGGGGACGCTGACGTGGCAGGGTGGCCGGGGTGGCGCTCGGGGACAGCGGCGGCGGCGGTGCTCCGGCGAGCGGCGGCCGGCGGCGAGTGGCTCAGGAGGGAGAGGGAGCTGCGGGGAGTCCAGGGAAGGGCCGCGGGCTCACCGGGGTGGCCGGAGGTGGGCCGGCGACGAGGGAAGGCGGCGGCGGCTAGGGGCTTCGGCGGCGAGGGGGTTCCGGCGGCGGGGAGGGGCAGGCGAGGAGTCCCCGAGGTGCGCGCGGGCACGGCGAAGCTCGCAGAGGCGGCGGCGGGGCCTGGGGAACTCCGAGACGGCGGCGATGCTTCGCCGGAGTTGAAAGTGACGGCGGCGCTGGAGATTCACGATGCGAGGACGCTCGGGTGACGGAGGGGCGAGTTGGAGAGCGGAGGGGGTGGGGCGAGATGGGGAGGAGCCGGGCGGGGGCTTAAATAGGCTCGGGGAGGGGAGGGTGGCCGAGGATTCCTCACCGGAGGCGAACGGCGGTTGCGGGCGGAGTTGGGGAGGTGGGCGCGAATCCGGCGGGGAGGGGGCGCGCGGGTCCTGCGGGGGAGGTTGGGGAGTGGGCGGCGCACGCGGGGAGGTGGGGAAGAGGCCGAGAAGGGCGGGGCGGCCAACGGCCTGGCGGCGGCGCTCGCACGGGGAGGGCGGAGCGAGGAGGACGAAGGGAGACGAGGAAGACGGGCCCGACATGTGGGCCCGGGGCGCAGCGAGAGAGGGAGGCGCGGGGCGTGGGCGGCTAAGATGAGGGGGAGGAGAGATCGGGCGGCCCGGAGGGAGAGGTGCGGGCGGACGGTCGGATGGGGAGGGGTGCGACGTGGCGGCCATCGGCAAGGGGTAGGCGGGATCGGCCGGGCGGCGATGTGGCGGGGATCCGGCCGTCCACGTGGCGGCCGGAGGGGAGGGGGTTTTATTTAATTTTGATTTTTGATTTTTCCTTTTCAGAAAAAGCTATAAAATCCAAATAAGCTCAGAAAAATACCAAACGACCTCCAAAAATTCCAGAACAATTCCTAGAATCTCCTGGGGACATTTTGGACTAAATAAAATTGTTTCCAACTAATGTTGGTATTTAATTTGCATACTTCAAAATACTTTTTAATTTCCAAAATACATTTTCAAACTCAGAAAAAATCCAGGGAACCAAATAAAATTCAAATAACTCCAAATTTTTAATTTGACATAGAATTTTTATATAAAATCAAAATATCATATTATCTAATATTATTTTTGGGGTTTCTTTCTAAAATACTTTTCAAATTCAACTTTTTCAAAAACAGAAATTCAGGGCAAATCCAAAAAGAAATTTTGGGCACAAAAATACTTATTTTAATTTTAAATTTTAATTTAACCAATTTTATTATTTAATTAATTTTTTTTTAGCAAAAAATTTGGGATGTTACAAATCTACCCCCCTTAAAAAAAATCTCGTCCCCGAGATTCGGGTTGGCTAGCAAGAATTGGGTTTGGATCTTACTCTGCATGGCTTGAGCTGATATCTGATTCAGGCGTCCCTTCATGAACTTCTTCGGTCCTCTATTTGCTGCCTGAAGGTGGTTGGCGGTTGATGCTCCTGGGGTACCATTCTTCATTACTTGCTGCTTCTTGGGGCAGCTGCTGGCATAATGTCCCATCTCGTGGCAGTTGAAGCAAGTAATTCCCGCTGCAGGGTTTGGGTCCTTCAAGACTTGGCTGCCTTCAATGTTGGGAGCGGTGTCAACGGGGACTAGCTCTCCTGTCGATGATGAAGGCTGGAATCTGTTGGCCTGAGGTGGAATCCTTCTGACCTTGGAGAAGCTGCCGGTGTTCATGTGTTGACCATGCATCCGTCTTTTCCGGTTCTCGATCTCCTGATGCTTGGACTCCTGGCGAATCGCCTTGCTGACCAGCTGGTGGAAATCAGCGTAGTCATTGGATAGGAGTTGAACAGATATGTTATCGTTGAGTCCTTCGAGAAACCTTTCCTGCTTGGCTTCATCTGTGGCGACGTCTTCAGGTGCATAGCGTGCCAACTGGTTGAACTTCTGCAAGTACTCGTTGACGGAGCGGCTTCCTTGGCGCAATGCTCGAAATTCCCTTTTCTTCAGAGTGACGGTGCCAGTGGGAACATGAGCTTTGCGGAAGTTCCGCGAGAACTCATTCCATGTGATAGCTTGAGCATTGGCATGAGCGGCAGTATAAGTATCCCACCATTCTGATGCCGGTCCATGCAGCTGGTGTGAAGCAAATAGAACTTTTTCCCGATCAGTGCATTGGATGATGTCCAGCTTCTTTCCGATTGCTCTGAGCCAATCGTCTGCGTCCATGGGTTCAGTGCTGCTAGAGAAGGTCGGAGGACGCAAGCGCATAAACTCCGATAGCCTTGATTGAGGAGCTTGAGCTGGCACAAGTGGAGCTGGTTGTGCAGGGTTGTTGATGGTCTGTGTCAGCAGTTGAATGAGTTGAGTCTGGTTTGCCATCATTTGAGCCCAATCAGGTTCATTTGCTGGTGGCGGGACGGACTGACTTCCTGGTTCTCCATTCATGTTGCTGCTGTTGTTGTTCCTCGTGTTCACCATCTGCTGGTTGCTTTTAAGAATTAGGAGAGAGGGGACTCAAGGCAAAGGAGGAATAGGGGATATTTTGTGCAACCCAAAACGAAACTTCTGCTTTAAAACTTTATTAATCTCATAATAAGTAGTAGTTATGGCTGCCGACAAAAGAGAAAGCTTGACAGCTCATAACATCGTTTTATTAGCTAACCTAGCAACTCATCCTAAAGGGGTAAGGGTTGTCTTGGAGTCATCCTTCGTAGCTCTCGAAGTACGAAGCTTGATCTTTCAAGGCGAAGATTGAAGTGGCGACAGGGTCGAAGAATTTCCATCGATTACCAACTATAGTCGTTTTGGAACATGTGAAGAGGCAGAAATAAGTTTTTCAAAAATGACATAAAGACGAGGGAGAATTGAGATAAGAATAAGCAAAGATTAAGAGGGAAGAATAAGCAAAACTTTTGAAATTACTGTTTAGCAAAATAAGTCCTTAGGGTCAAACCATTCTATCTACCTATGGTCGCGTCTTAGTATCGTCATGGCTCTGATACCACCTTTGTCGGAACCCGGAGTAACGACTCCTGGATCCTCTGTGTAAATCGCACTAGTCCAGGATCAGCTAGTGCACACAGTCGCAACAAAGATAAATACCAAGCACAAATGGCTGATTATATTAAATAAAAGGGTACGGCCTTATGGCCAAGTCTTACATCAATGCTCATTGGCAAAATAAATAAAGAAAATAACTGCGGAAGCAAACTGATAAGAGCGAAGCCCAAGCCTGCCCACAGGCAAACGATAGTAAGACGCGGCCTATTCGTCCAGATCTTCACCGTAGTTGACATCTTCCTTCTCTGTGTGGAAAAAGCAAGGTGAGTACAAACTTGTACTCCGCAAATCACCCGGGAAAATGCAACATAATGATAAAGGCTTCAAAGGAAGGCTTATAGGGTTAGTTTGCATAAAACAACATTTAAGAAATACAATATGTAGATTGAAATTGCTGAATTTAATACAATAAGTAAAAACAATACTTGAGTTAGAAATTAATACCGTCAGTGCAGGCTCCGACCATACACCAACCTATCCACGGGCATCACACCCGGACCATCTTTTCCAAAAGATCACGTATGAATTCCATCCATCCACACGTTTCCAAACACTCGCGGATTCCATCCATCCACAAGTTATCATCCTCTCATGGGTTCCATCTACCCACAAGGTTTTTCAAAAACATTTTTGAAAAGCAAAGTCTAATCCATGAAAAACTTTTACTCAGCATGCCCATGACCGTGGGCACGGCTATCCAGGATAGATTATACACTCTGCAGAGGTTGTACAGCTTTACCCACAAGACACGATCATCCTTTTGTGCCACGCGATTACACACTTCCTTAGGTGTGCGGCAAGGAGTCGTGACAAGGCCTTTACAATGCAAAGCCTTCAACCTGGTCGAGCCAACTCTAAGGTTTCACCCCAGTAAGGAATCCACCAGACCGGGACCCCCTCTTGAGCCTAGACGAGACTTCTCATGGCTTAACCACGCTCGCCCAAGTGAGACTTCACATGCATGGCACCAACCACGCTCACTTTCAACCTACGACTCGATTCAGATTGGGACTTCACAAATTATTCAGCCAGTGCTGTCCCATACCAGCCATGTGGTAGTACGATTAGGGCTTTGCAACAGTAGCTCACAGACCGGTCCTTAATCTGACTTAGGCCCAACCACATACCCCCGTGCACGACAATCAACCACTGCGGCTCCAACCAACAGGGCATGCCTGCACCCACCAATCTAACCAATTGCCTAAGTCTAAACCAGTTTTATATTTGTTTTCAAAATATTTCATAATCCTCCTTGACTCACCAAAGTCAAGAGCATATCATTTCATGTAAAAGGATTTGTCATTTTATGTGAAAAGGTAACCCAAAAACAAATAATATAACTTCGCAGGGCTAAGCATTTGAATAAACTCTCTAGCCAACACTAATGTATTAACTAGAGTTTGAATCTAGGGTGACAAGGTATTGAGGAATTCAAATTCAACGGAGGAATTAACAAGTAGGCATAACTATATTTAAAACTGAATTGAAATACGTTGAATAGAAGTATGCATGCAATATAATTTAAACCAACATAATTTTATTTGCAATTCTGGGATCAACATGATCAAGGAGGGTGACTTGCCTTGCTCTTCAAATTTTCACAAATCTTCGTCGAAGAAATTTCCCGAATCGTCGAAGTCTACACGTCAAAATAACCCACCAAACTCAAATAAATTCAAATTAAATTCAAATTGAACTCAAATATTTGAATTGAGGCTAGAAATGGATAGAGGGGAATTTTTGATGAATTTAGAAATTTGAATGGGCCAAATCGGAGTTAAAACGAGGGAAAACGGGCTCCGGGAAGATTAAATTCAGAGAAAATGGAAAAAGGAGAATTTTTGGAATTATTTTTCTAAAGGAAAAGAATTTATGGCGTCAGCATTGCGTCAGCCGGGGAATTTTGAATTTCGGCCGAATTATTTTCCAACGGAAAACTCTGGTTTATTGCGTCAGCATGACCTCAGCCCTAAGGCGGGCCGGCTGACAGGTGGGCCCTCGGTCCATGGACCGAGTCCACGGTCCACACGGGGCGCTGAGGTGGCGGGGCGGGGGCGTGGCGCTGACCGAGCGAGGGGAGGCCGAGGTGGCGCTGCGTCACCAGCCACGTGGGCACGGGGACGCTGACGTGGCAGGGTGGCCGGGGTGGCGCTCGGGGACAGCGGCGGCGGCGGTGCTCCGGCGAGCGGCGGCCGGCGGCGAGTGGCTCAGGAGGGAGAGGGAGCTGCGGGGAGTCCAGGGAAGGGCCGCGGGCTCACCGGGGTGGCCGGAGGTGGGCCGGCGACGAGGGAAGGCGGCGGCGGCTAGGGGCTTCGGCGGCGAGGGGGTTCCGGCGGCGGGGAGGGGCAGGCGAGGAGTCCCCGAGGTGCGCGCGGGCACGGCGAAGCTCGCAGAGGCGGCGGCGGGGCCTGGGGAACTCCGAGACGGCGGCGATGCTTCGCCGGAGTTGAAAGTGACGGCGGCGCTGGAGATTCACGATGCGAGGACGCTCGGGTGACGGAGGGGCGAGTTGGAGAGCGGAGGGGGTGGGGCGAGATGGGGAGGAGCCGGGCGGGGGCTTAAATAGGCTCGGGGAGGGGAGGGTGGCCGAGGATTCCTCACCGGAGGCGAACGGCGGTTGCGGGCGGAGTTGGGGAGGTGGGCGCGAATCCGGCGGGGAGGGGGCGCGCGGGTCCTGCGGGGGAGGTTGGGGAGTGGGCGGCGCACGCGGGGAGGTGGGGAAGAGGCCGAGAAGGGCGGGGCGGCCAACGGCCTGGCGGCGGCGCTCGCACGGGGAGGGCGGAGCGAGGAGGACGAAGGGAGACGAGGAAGACGGGCCCGACATGTGGGCCCGGGGCGCAGCGAGAGAGGGAGGCGCGGGGCGTGGGCGGCTAAGATGAGGGGGAGGAGAGATCGGGCGGCCCGGAGGGAGAGGTGCGGGCGGACGGTCGGATGGGGAGGGGTGCGACGTGGCGGCCATCGGCAAGGGGTAGGCGGGATCGGCCGGGCGGCGATGTGGCGGGGATCCGGCCGTCCACGTGGCGGCCGGAGGGGAGGGGGTTTTATTTAATTTTGATTTTTGATTTTTCCTTTTCAGAAAAAGCTATAAAATCCAAATAAGCTCAGAAAAATACCAAACGACCTCCAAAAATTCCAGAAAAATTCCTAGAATCTCCTGGGGACATTTTGGACTAAATAAAATTGTTTCCAACTAATGTTGGTATTTAATTTGCATACTTCAAAATACTTTTTAATTTCCAAAATACATTTTCAAACTCAGAAAAAATCCAGGGAACCAAATAAAATTCAAATAACTCCAAATTTTTAATTTGACATAGAATTTTTATATAAAATCAAAATATCATATTATCTAATATTATTTTTGGGGTTTCTTTCTAAAATACTTTTCAAATTCAACTTTTTCAAAAACAGAAATTCAGGGCAAATCCAAAAAGAAATTTTGGGCACAAAAATACTTATTTTAATTTTAAATTTTAATTTAACCAATTTTATTATTTTATTAATTTTTTTTAGCAAAAAATTTGGGATGTTACAGTATGTCAGTGCACCCAACAAGCAAACATTTACATATCAAATATTGTGTCGTAGTAGTCCTCAAGCAGCAGTAAGCAGATTATAAAAATATTGTAGCTGACACGCTACAAATGATGTTAAGAACTCAAGCAGACCAGGGCACAGTAATAAGAATACTAACTATAACTAATTTATGGGTACTCAATACTAACTATAACTAATTTATGGGTACTCACTACTGACAAGCTTAGTATGATTCATCAATCACTATTAAGGAACTCCTCAAGAAGTGATGTAATCAGAGGCTACTTCCCCAAACCAAATAGAAAATACTACTGCTAGTGTTCCGCCTTCTTGCACCACAAAATCAAACCAAGCCAATACTCCAGAATCGAATAGAGTTGATCATTTGAAGCACTTTAATAAATTTTTTGGAGTAATAGAGTTGATCTATTTGATAAGAAAATGTTTAATCGTTTCATGTCCAGTATTGACTAAAAGTAAGTTGTTTGAATATAACTGAGGGGGTACTATACAGTAATTATGATTTGAAATATATATGTTTACTTTTGTCTTTGTTTGTGTTGCAGTGGCTGAACTAGTTATTTGTGTTCATTTGGACTGGAAGAACATGCCTGTTGATGGTAGGAGTTGGATGCGCATGCATTTTACGACAGATGAGTGGCAAAAAGGTTTCAAGAAATTTATTGAAATTAAATTTGGTGGGACTGCTCCAGGAGAAACTGCACCATGTCCATGTAGAAGATGTCGTTGCATGAACTACAGAACAAAAACAGAGGTTCAGAGTCATTTGGTTCTCAGAGGGTTTGATGAAAGCTTCATCCAAGGAGAAGATGATTTACATGAGGGCACCACTGCAACAGATGTCGATGATGGCGCAACAGGTGACCGTAGTGCTGTGAATGAACTGGTTTCAACACTAATAAGGGGTGCTATACATGGAGACATCATAGGTACTATTAATGAAGAGCCAAATGAAGAAGCAAAGAAATTCTTTAAATTATTAACAGAGGCGAAGAAGGAATTGTATCCAGGTTGCAAGGAGGCCACTAAGATATCTTTCATTGTCAGGCTCTTTCAGATTAAGTGCATGTATGGTATTAGTAACAGTGCATTAGAGGACATACTTCAGTTGTTCTCACTTGTTCTCCCTGAAGGTCACTGTGTTCCAGACACATTGGATAAAGTGCAAAAGGTTGTTCGGGATCTTGGCCTCAACTACGTAAAGATACATGCCTGTGTGAATGATTGCGTGTTATTTCGGAAGGATTATGCTAAGTTGGATACATGTCCAACATGTGGTGAGTCCAGATGGAAATCGATTGTTTCCACGCATAAGGAGGAGGTAGCCAAGAAGCGTGTCCCACAAAAAGTCCTAAGGTATTTCCCAGTTACTCCTCGACTGCAAAGGTTGTACATGAATGCGACCACATCCGCATATATGCGTTGGCATAACGAGGGCCTGGTCCGAGATGGAAAAATGCGGCACCCTGCTGACTCCTTGGCATGGAATCATGTTGATAAAACGTACAAGGATTTTGCTTTGGATCCTCGCAATGTTAGGTTGGGACTTGCATCTGATGGCTTTAATCCTTTTGGGATGCTGAATGTTTCATATACTACATGGCCTGTCATTTTAATCCCTTACAACCTGCCACCTTGGTTGTGTTTGAAACAGCCTTATTGGATGATGTCAATGTTGATACCGGGTCCTACTTCTCCAGGAAATAACATTGATGTATATTTGCAGCCCCTGATTGATGAGCTTAAAGATCTTTGGTTAGAGGGTGTTGAGACATGGGATGGCAAGGTGAAAAAAAATTTTAAGTTGCGTGCAATTCTCCTGTGGACAATTAATGATTTTCCAGCATATGGGATGCTATCTGGTTGGAGCACAAAAGGCAAGTTTGCATGTCCATACTGCCACAAGAATACAGACTTTTTATGGTTGAAATTTGGGTCCAAGCATTGCTATATGGGACATCGCCGCTTTCTGCCTATGGACCACAGGTGGCGCAAGAACAAGAGCAGCTTCAATAACAAAGTGGAAACCAGGGAGTCTCCAGTGCCATTGAGTGGTAAAGGGGTGCTGCAACAGTACGAAAGTTTTGAGCAAGTGACTTTTGGGAAGTCCGCTAGGAAGAGGAAGCAGCGTGAAGAAGAAAGTAGGTGGCATAATTGGAGGAAGAAGAGTATTTTTTTTGAACTACCTTACTGGGAAAATTTGCTTGTAAGGCATAATTTGGATGTGATGCACATCGAGAAAAATATTTGTGAGAGCGTACTGGGGACTTTGCTTTGCATGGCAGGGAAATCAAAGGACAGCGAGAAGGCTAGGCTAGACATGGAACATTTGGGCATTAGGAAGGATCAACATCTCGTGGTGGAGAATGAAAAATACACAGTGCCATCAGCACTGTACTCTCTGGGTAAGGATGAGATGACATACTTATGCAAATTTCTAGAAGGTGTGAAGATGCCTGATGGTTATGCCTCCAACATCAAGAGGAGCGTGGACGTGAGCAGGTGCAAGGTGTCTGGACTCAAATCTCATGACTGCCATATTATTTTCCAGAAACTATTACCCATAGCAGTTCGAAACATTTTGCCAGAAGATGTTGCTATCCCGTTGATTCAGCTTAGTAGGTTCTTCAATGCAATATGTTCAAAGGAGTTGAGTGCTGAAGAGTTACAACAATTAAGCACCTCGATTAGTGAAACCCTTTGTCGGCTTGAGATGATATTCCCACCATCTTTTTTTGATATCATGGTGCATTTGCCAGTTCATCTAGCTGAAGAGGCTAAACTTGGAGGACCAGTGTGCTATCGATGGATGTATCCAATTGAGAGATATCTACGTACTGTTAAAGGCTACGTGCGGAACAAAGCACACCCTGAAGGTTCAATAGCCGAGGGGTATATATCAGAGGAGTGCATGACATTTTGCTCTCGCTTCCTAGCAGACATCGAAACCAAGGTTAATCGTCCAGAGCGCCATGAAGCTGCCACAGTGAATGAACCACCATCTGGTCTAAGCATATTTGCCAACATTGACTATACCAAGAAAGGATTTACTATCGAGACACTTACTCCGATTGCGCTGCAGCGGATGAGGCACTACATCTTAAGAAACTGTGATGAGGTCATTCCGTGGATCAAGTAAGATATTATTTAAAAATACATATTCTGCTTGTATGAATTACCAAGTTTTATTTAATTTTATTTACTTGAAGCCTTCTTTTTCAATATTGTAGTAAGCATATGGATGAACTTAGAAAAATCAGTACTCGGAGTGTTGAGCAACGACACCAGCAACAATTTGTAGGCTGGTTTGAGCGCACAGTGAGTTGGAATTTTTTCTTTGTATATTTGCTGACTAACTGACAATTCTGTACAGAACTAAAATGGTTTATTACTGGTTGCAGATCAGCAAACTTAATGAAGAAGGAGGAACAAGTGATCTGATGTATGGTCTTTCACAAGGACCAGACCAACGAGCACGTGTTTTCAACAGATGCTTCATCAATGGATTTTTTTTTCGTACAGCTCAGATAGAGCAGAACCTTAACACACAAAACAGTGGTGTTGTTGTTTCAGGAGATGGCAGTTCTGGCAATATTGACTGGTATGGCGTGATTAAAAAGATTATCGCACTAGATTTTCCTTTTGGTAAGGAAGTGATACTGTTTCAGTGCGACTGGTTCGATGTTCCTGCTGCCGACAAGAACAAAGGAAGAGGGTACCAAAGGGATCGGTATGGAATTATTGATATCGATACAACTCGATTGCGTTATTTAGATGAGCCTTATATTCTGGGTACACAAGCTGAGCAGGTGTTTTATGTGAACGGCGCAAAGAAACCAGACTGGCGCACTGTTGTAAGAATGAAACCCAGAAATTTATTTGCCATGCCGGAATCGGCAAATTCAGAAAGCGAGGGAGGAATCGATCTTGACTCACTGGATGTGGGAGTGCAAGACATGATTGCTTCAGGCAGCCATGAAGTCTTGATGAACTGGAGAAGGTCTGACATAGAAGGTGTTACTGGTGATGCTTCTGTAATTCAAAAAGCGATTGCTGAATCCGTAGATGAACCAAATGATATTGGATTAGCAGATGAAGAAGATGATGAGGACACCTACATTGATGATGGATATGTAGCACCAGTGCACGGTTCTGGGCAAGTAGCTGATGATGATTTTTTTGTTTAAAAATTTTATGTTACATAGTTTGTTTTGGATACTATAATTTATCACGCTCCTGAACATATGGGCAAGTACAACTCAGTTAAAGTCTTCTGTTAACATACAGGTATTTATGCAAACTGTTAACATACAAGTAGCTCTAATTGGGCTGAACATATAGGTATTAGTGTGTCAACAAACTGAATATTTGGCCCTTGTCATCATACTATATAGGTATTAGTGTTAACACCCAAATCCTAGAAGGGCATATCACACTGGAGCTGCATTTGACATCTAACAGGCACCGACTAAATGGTGGACATGAAAGAGGTACAAAGTAGAACATTTGCATGAAAGTTAAATCCTAGAAGGGCATGAAAGTGGACACTGGAGCTGCATTTGACATCTAACAGGCAGCGACTAAATGGTGGACATGAAAGTTAAATCCTAGAAGGGCATAATATTTGCATGAAGGATCTTAATTCTAAACAAAGTAGAATCCTAGTATAAAGGTGATCACCATCATCATAACCCAAAATACTCCCAATTGAGCTAAGCAGTAAGCACCGGGAATGGAACGATGGATAGTTGGATACCTGCGTGTGAGTGGCCACGGGAGGAGGGGTTCTGGACGACGAGGTGTGGCGGCGTGCCCTTGGCGGCGAGGTCGACGTAGTAGAAGCCGTCACGGGGCTCCTCGAGGGAGTTGGCGAGGTTGAGCGCCTCGGCGAGCTTGGAATAGAGGAGGGAGCCCGGGCGGAGGCGCGGCTACACCACCAGCAGCCGCGGCGGGTGCGCGGGGTCGCGGGAGAGCACGAAGAGGCCACGCAGGGGGCCCTCGTCGTCGGACTCGGCGGGCGGTGCGGTGGGGCATGAGCGCTTGCCGCGACGGCGAGGAAGGGAACAGGGAGGGATAAGGGAGGGGGGACTTACCGGCTGCGACAGCGAGGAAGGGAACAGGGAGACGAGAACGAGAGGGCTTTTGGTTGCTGCGCCGGCGGTGGTGAGATCGACAGGCGGGGATGCCGGGGAGGGATTTGGGGGCGGCCGGGCGGGAGCGAGTTAGGGTTCGGGTGGGGACCGGGAACTGGGGAAGGGAGGAGATGGCGAGGCGAGGCAAGGCGAGAGCGAGCGAGGTCATCGCGTGCGGTGTGGGCGGTGGGCCGTGCTGATTCGCTGATGGGCCGAGCGGATGGGGAGTGCCGGAGGGGCAACACTTGTACATGGGAGCGTGATTTGTGCTGGTGGAGCAGCTCTTGCAAAACCTTTTGCGGTAGCGCCGGTGATAGATAAATTGCCAACCATTTATTGTTTTGGTATCAAATTTATAAATTGAATTCATTTTACATAACATATGTATTTAAAACTGAATTGACAATTGGGTCAAACATATGTATTTAAAACTGAATTGACAATTGGCTAATTGTACTCTAGCATCAAAAACAGAAAGACAATGTTATGATAATTTGATAACATATGAACCACTATGATTTGATAACATATGATATGATAATTAATTAAATTTTAAGCTATATCATCATCAGATCAGATAATTAGATAAATTATAAGCTATATCATGATACGATAATTAACTAAATTATAAGCTAAACTAGTCGTTAACCCCATGACTAGCGTCTAGACGGGTTAGACTTACGTGTAGGCGAACACTAGGTAAACCTAGCTCATACTTTGGGAGTCAAATGAGATAAAATACCTAATCACAGTTGGATCTGAGATATACATGGAGCTCTCTCAGTTGGGATCCTTGCTGAATTTATAAATTTCGGTCAAGCTAAGGAAACAATTGATCACTCGCTCACCAGCTGTGTGTTTGCAAGGCAATTCTGGTTCTCCCTCCTAAATCGCTTTGGGCCGCAAACTCTACTGCCAACGATCAATGATGCTTCTTTTGAGGACTGGTGGTATAGAGCTGATGAGATGGTCGATGGCAAATTGCAACAAGGCATCAACTCCTAAATCGTAGAAGGCGTACAACACCGTTTGGCTATATCAACCTATGTGGGCCTGTTCAAGCGAGCAGTCATACTCTGAATGAGCTGAAAATTTCACGTTTGGCTCCAATCTGTACCGTTGACATACCATTGGAATTCGCCGTCAAATTTCATTTTGTACTGTACATGAAAAATCGTAGAAGGCAGTACGTACACCTTTTGGTTATATCAACCTATACAAGCGAGCAGTTGTTCTCCGAATGAGCTGAAAATTTCACGTTTGGCTCCAATCTGTACCGTTGACATACCATTGGAATTCGCCGTCAAATTTCATTTTGTACTGTACATGAAAAATCGTAGAAAGCAGTACGTACACCTTTTGGTTATATCAACCTATACAAGCGAGCAGTTGTTCTCCGAATGAGCTGAAAATTTCACGTTTGGCTCCAATCTGTACCGTTGACATACCATTGGAATTCGCCGTCAAATTTCATTTTGTACTGTACATGAAAAATCGTAGATGGCAGTACGTACACCGTTTGGCTATATCAACCTATGTGGACCTGTTCAAGCGAGCAGTCCTACTCTGAATGAGCTAAAAATTTCACGTTTGGCTCTCATCTGTACTGCTGGCTTGCCATTGGAATTCGCCGCCAAAGTTCATTTCGTACTGCACATGACTGCTCGCTTGAACAGGCCCACATAGGTTGATATAGCCAAACGGTGTTGTACGCCTTGCTGCTTGCTAAGGAGGAGGCCCAACTTTGGGCATTGGCTGGAGCGCAAGGGATCTTTTTCTTGTCGGCCCTTGTTCCTAGGGGTTAGGTCGTTCCAGGTCATGTGTACTTATAGCAAATAGACGCGTCTGTAATTTTGTGGTCCTTCTTCTTTAATATAATGATACGCAGCTCTCATGTGTGTTCAAGAAAAAACGAGATAAAATAGCTCAGAATTAGGAAAAGTTGGTGATAGATACTTGTCCACTATGATTTGTTCTAAACAAAGTGTATGCTATGTACAATTATGAATACTATGTGCAAAGGAATGCTATGCACTAAGGAACTCAAATTGGACTCCAATCAAGATTAGGATTCATTTGGTACTATTTTTACAAGGAGTTGTTTCCCACCAAATATGATCAAATTATTTCCCACTAAATTTTTACAAGGAATTCATTACCCGCCAAAAGTCCTCCATATTCCAATCTAATCTAAAGGGCACGCCAGGAATTGGGCCCATAACCCCACGCGCGCGTGCGTCGGCCACGGAACCCTAGTGCCAGTGCCCCACGCGGCCTCCCTTAGTCACCCCTCCCCGGTCTCTCGCCCCAGTGCCCCACGCCGCCTCCCTTAGTCGTTTCCTGCCCGGTCTCTCGCCCCACGCCGCCTCCCTTAGTCGCCTCCTCCCCGGTCTCTCGCCCCAGTGCCCCACGCCGCCTCCCTCGCTCTCCTCTCTCTCGCCCTTCCTGCCGCGATGCCGACTCAACCACGCAGCACGCCGCTGGCGACGGCCCCATAACCCCACGCGCGCGTGCATCGGCCACGAAACCCTAGCTCCCTCAGTCGCCTCCTCCCCGGTCTCTCGCCCCAGTGTCCCACGCCGCCTCCCTCGCTCTCCTCTCTCTCGCCCTTCCTGCCGCGATGCCGACTCATCCAGGCAGCACGCCGCCGGCGACTGCCGCCGCTGACGACATCGGCCAACCTGACATTTCTATAATTGACGCGATCAAGGCTGGGGAGAAATCGCTGGATCTTCCCCGACCCGACAAGTAAGTTTTCTGCTGCATCCAACCCTAATCGATGGATCGAACCGGCATTCACGGTTGGTTTGAGATTCAATGCCCTATGGTGATGCAGATTCTTTAGGAACTCCATTTAGGCATAGCAGATCTTATAAATTGTCTGTGGTGCGGATTGATGTGAGGGTCATGTTGGGTTTGTGACACTGGAAAATAAGAAACAAATCGGATTAGCTGATACGCAGGGCATACTTCTATATTACTCTGTACTATCGTGTATTTGGCCCCTGGTGGTAGATTAAACTTGTATTACATATGGTGTACCAATAATTTTATTCTAAAGTGATACTAGTTCAGGGCTACGTCAGGAAGGTAGCTGTGCAAATTAGTTTTTTTGTAATATTAATGAATCCTCAGGCCTGCTACTACTTTGTTAGTTGCTTCTATCAAGAACATATTAATCAATACATCCTTCTATCCAGAGATTTTTCTATCCATGAAAAATTCGTTTGCAACAAAGTTTCATATTTAGAAATTCATGCTTTGTAACAGCTAACAGTACTTGTACATTTACTATTCTGAATCATTACTTATTAGGCATCATGTTAATACAGTCACTTTTCTCAATTTATACTGTGCCAGGTTCATCGGAGAGATTTGGAATATCAAGTTTGATTGCTTTGGGGCGGATCCAGAAGTCGAAATTGTCGAGTTAGAACTTGACAGGGCTTATATCACATTTTACAACTTGATGTATATCAAATCGAACCTTGGGTACTCTGGGAGGGACTTCTTATTTTATAAGAAGCGATGTGGCAGGGCTCAGGCAAAGCTCGAGGCGCTCGATTTTAACCACCAAACAGAAGCCATGCTAGCAGAGAATGAGAGGGAGAAACAAATCAGGTTTGTGCTGACAAAAGATCAACCGAGAGGTCTGCAAGTGAGCATAACCCCCATCAAGCGACCAAGGCAGCGTCCAAATGGTGATGAACCAACTTCAGGAGTAGATATTGATGCATACAAGAAATGGCTTGCAATACTGCAACGCGAAGACCCAGAGACACGTAAGTTAAGATGCCGTACTCATTGCATTTAATATAAGATGTGTTGTTTGGACCAAACAGCTAACATATTCGTTAAATGCAGCTTTACAAGATGACTACAGGGAGGAAACAATCCTAACTTATAAAGCATGGCTAAGGCAGCAAGGCGATCTTCCAGAAATCTGTAATTTCTTTTGATCATTGTCAGAGTACTAACATGCAATGTAATTTTTGCAAACGGTTAGAGACAGTTATAGTAGCCAGTAGGATTTGTAGGGATTATTATTCATTATCCAGACTCCAGAGAGTAGAGATTAGAGACAGTTTTGTATCTGATTGGTGATTGCCCATCTAGAATTCTAGCTTACTGCATCCCCTTTAGTTGAAATCTTAAATGCTTCTTAAATGTTTACAGTGTTTGGTCTGTTAGCACAGAAGATTATTTTACCTGATCATAGAAATCCTTCTGTGTACCTTTGCATCTGATGTTGGATATATATGCAGTATCGTATTTAGATCAGCATAGCCAAGATAATGAAATACTCGCTGAAGAGGAAAGTCATGGCAGCAGCGAAACTCCTCCGTGTTGGCCATCTCATGCTAGACGTCAAAGGAAAAAGCATGATGGTATATTTTCCTTTGAACAATTTTTATTTTAAGCTTCAAAACTTCCATTCTGAATGTGTCTAATCATTTAATTGTAATTGGTTTCTAACTAGCTTCCGGCGGAGGCTTCAAAAAAGAGGGACGTGGTACCCTTAAGGGTATAGCAGCAGCCAACAAGCGAATAAAGAGTGGTGATCAAAAACTTAAGATTGAATTTTCATCTAGGCTTGGAGGTCCCATAGGAGACAACAGCCGTGCTTTTGTGGATGAAGTGGTACTGTTTACAAAGAAAAGGGCACCACTCATTGGAGTAAAAAAGTGGAAGGATATAGAGCCTAATGTCAGAAATTCAATAGCATCCGATGTACTGGTACGTGCATATTTTTTTGTTGCCTAAGCATGCACAGTCCGAGGTTACCAAATAATTCACCTTTTCTTTGTCTTTAAACTTAAAACAGCAAAGGTGGGACATTCCAAGCACTGTGGATGAAAATGAAAAGATATGGTCGATTGCCAAAGAGAGGTACAAAGGATGGCGATCAGCTTTAAGTTCTACATATAAGGCATACAACACTTATGCTGAGAGGATGAAAAATAAGCCCGCAGATGTAGACATTGTTGAGTGGCACTACTTGCAGTTGTATTTTGGATCTGAAAAATTCCAGGTTCGGTACCATTTCCTATAATTTCACTATACACTTGCAAATATGGACCAAAATAGATGAAAGTTGTGAACATTTTGTTTCTTTCAATATTTCATTTTCTAATCACATTTTCATAGCAATCTGTATATGTCATTCACTGGCCTCTCCACCTGTAGTTAACTTAGTTTAACAAGTAGATGTATTTTGAGTGGAGTTGTTATATTCCATAGCTTATGGATCATGGAATGATATCTATCGCTGTGTTTAACCTACTGTATTCCTTTCTCACATGATTTGCTTTGAATGTCAACAATAATATGTGCATCTGTTGAACAGTTACAGAGTTCCATTTAACCACACTATTTCCATCTAGATTCTGTTTCTCTTTTTTTCATTGTTTCCTTTATTCATAATTATTCCTGCGACCTGACAACTGGATGCAAGCACTTTATTTGACATGCTCTCATGCACCATTTCTGTTATACATGTTACATTAATCATTACCTCTTAAATATAACCATAAACAATGAAATTCACCTTCCATTTTTTTAATTTGCCAGTACCAAATTTACTTATTTTAACTAGTATACACTTAATTTTCCTCTAAATACAGGCTTGTCAAATAAATATTCAGTTAATGATCTCATATATCTTTTGAAGCACAATATCAGATTATCACTTTAACAAAGTATTGCCACTATCACTCCAACAGCTAGCCCTTCAGATTGGCTGCTTGTTTCACTTGCAAGAAAAAAAAAATCTAGACACGCTATCTTTTTTTCCTAGAGCAACAAAGTATGGAGCAATAGAGGAAACATGAATTTTTCTTGACCGGCTTCAATTTTCTTTGCTATATTCTCTGAAACAGAAGGTGCTTTAGTGAAATTACTTGCTGAGAAGAGTGTTTTTAGTGTGAACAACCAAGCTATAATACAAATTCCAGGATAGATAGCATTTCCTTTAATTAATGCATTTTTCTACTGATTTCAGAAAATTAGCAGCCAGAACTCTGAAAACCGTTATAAACAAAAGACTATGCACATCATGGGAAGCAGAACGTTTTCTCGAATAAGCTATGAGCAGGTAATTATGACATACTAATATAGTTCTTTTTCATCAATGACAAACTCATATAATACATTGTTCCCATCTTTTAGAGAGACCCTGTAACTGGTGAAGAGCCAAATGATTTGAATCTTTGGATGACTACTCACATGAAGAATGGACAATGGTCAAATAATGCTTCAAAGGATGTCTATGTGAGTAAATCAGAAATTACACTAGTCACAGCATGCTTCAATATATTGTGCATCCATTCAGTTCTGAATTCTACTTACTTCAATTATGACCTTCCTCTTAGGATAATGCATGCAACCGAATTATGGAGAGCGAACAACAATATGACTTATCCAGCCTTACAAGAGAAGAGGAGAATGTTTTTTTCCAGTCATCGTACAAGGAAACCACAGGATGCAAAGCAACTAGACTTCATGGTCACGGGTACTTGTCGAAATATCCAACACAAAGTCGTATGCTGAATGTTCAATTCCTAGAACAAGCTCGTGCTACAGCTGCAACCAACCAGAAGAATATTGAGCTCCAAGGTGAGGTAGAATTGTTAAAAGAGAAACTTGAAAAAGAAGCTGCTGAACGGGAAAGGATATTGGAAGAAAAAATGCAACAGCTTCAAGAGGAAGAGGACAAGAAAAGACAAGTATTAAGAGAAGAAATGAGGAAAGAAATGCTTGCAGCCCTTGCAGAACAAAGGGAATCCACATTACAACAGGTATAAAAATTGTATCATTGTTTGCACCAACTCCAGTCTTGGAAACTTTATGCAAGCTAAATTGTTTCATCATTTTTTGTATGCAGATTGATCCTGAGAGCATCGTCCAAACTAATCCTTCTGCAGCTACGCCTGACACAACAAACACTGTTGGCAACAAACGTTCAAATAAAAAAGGAGGCACTTCTCAAAAAAACAATGCTTCAGCGTATTACATTTCCTCACAAAGTCTAAGGAATGCTGCGTCAAAACGTGTACTGGCAAGGAACGGACAGGTATGAACTGCAGAATGTTATATTTTGATGACAACAACCTGTTGATTCAAGGGTTTTGCTTTTTTTAATCAACACCTGCTTCTGCAATACAATTTTCACAATATGCAACGTCTAATTCCTCCAGACCATGAAAATAGTAGTCTTGCTCCAGTGCTACTAGGTTTGGACAGTTAGAGATCTTCAGCCTGGAAAGTAATGGTTTTTGGGGTAGTGTTGCTTCACTGGGCTGATAAGTTGCAGGAAGAGTAGTCAAACCAACACGATATATTTCGAGATAGGCAAGAGTAGATGGTAGTACTGGTACATTTCTCAACGCTATGCACCCCTTGATATATAGCGCCTTAAGCTGAGGAAACAGATTCCTGCCTTCCGTTCCAACCCACTCCTCTAGTTTAGGAAGGCTTTCGATATAGAGTAACTTAAGAGATTGGAAGCCAAAAGGGTTCTGGCATCCATAAAAGGAATGATCTATTCTTTTCACTGCATTCATGTGTCTTATGTAGAGATATTTGAGTGAAGGTAGCGTGCCAAGAGGTCGAAGGCGTTGCCAGTTATGACAGCTAGAGAGAGAAATATATGTCAAGTTAGTGAGAATGGGATTTTTCATCCAACATGGAGCTCTGGGACCATTATATCCCCCAATCTTCAGCTTGGCAATATTACTGTGAGGCTGAAGGTTATTTAGTACTCTTTCCTCGTTATCTGCTTCCCGTTGGCTACTCCCCCAAGTGAGTGACAGCATAACAAGATTTTCCTTTTTGCTCAGCTTAGCGAAAGCAGCTTCTTCTATATTGACATTTTCAAGACCGTCGAAATGTAAATGACGAAGATCTTTTAGATCCTGAAGCTCACGTGCTAGGAAACCATGCTGATGGGGGATATAAAAATCAGTTAATTCGTGAAGAGAATTCAACTGCCCAATGTAAGGGGGAAATCCAATTAGAAATCCAGAATAGTATATATGAAATAGACGTTGCATATTGTGAAAATTTGTTACATTTTGTCTAAACGATTGGTTTGACTATCGTGTACGCGATATATTCATGTCATCCATGCTATGGTTGCATAATTTTTAATTTCAGTTACTCAATTATGTCATGACTAATTAGAGCAGTGAGAATATGGATTTACTTCTGGGAATGTTGGTATATATCAGCAGAAATATTGTAACTGATCAATGTCCTGCACATTTTGAGTAGCACAGAAGCTAGCAATTATGATATTGTTGCCCTATTTCATTTGTAAATAAACTCTTAAGATCTGCTTTAAGAAAATTCCTTTGTTGTTTTTGTTTATTAGAGTCGGTACCTTTCCCATCATTTTTGATGTATTTAAAATATGAATTTATGAAAGCTTGCCAGCGTTTACAGACATGTTTGAAAATATTAATGCTTAATTTTTCTGTGATAACTGATACAACCTAATTGGTTAGGGTTCTCATGAAAAATTTCTTCAATAGCTATAGACAATCATGCA
Organism: Dendrocalamus latiflorus; assembly: GCA_017311315.1. Classification (NCBI taxonomy): domain Eukaryota; kingdom Viridiplantae; phylum Streptophyta; class Magnoliopsida; order Poales; family Poaceae; genus Dendrocalamus; species Dendrocalamus latiflorus. The sequence continues at coordinate 40,088,814 of CM029655.1, forward strand.
GAGAGCTAGCTTGCAGCAGTAATGGCAAATCTCGCCAAATTTCATGTCTTCTATAGGTAGACTCAAATGTAGTGGAGGCTCAGTTAGGAGCTGTATAGAGTTGTCTCAATGAGGAAAGCATTGTTTCCACACAAAGTACTTGTGCCATGTCTTTGTTGTTTATATTCTTCCCCACAATCCAATCGAAGGCATTGTGTCCTATGTCCCTCTCATTTGACCAATTTGATCAGTGTTGCTTTATGTTAATTCGTTGTTAATTTTGTCTTTGGTGGTAGGTATTAATGTCCTACCTTGTCTCTTTTACTTGCTGAACGGCTTTATGCTAATAACGAGTTATGTTTTTTTGTTCCTTTTTTTATTTCTCATATCCAACACTGTGCAGCCTACAGATTGCTCCAGCATGCAATATACAGGATAAAAAGGCAAGCCTTGTCATTCATGGACTTGTGGATAAGGTAGCTGTTTGTCTTGAGGTTCCTTTGTTGCCATAATCTTTTCTTGTAATAGTGATTTAACTGTGTCAACACAGGTCATTGCTAGGGTGATGTGCATGCTGAATCTGCGCATCCCTCCATATATACATACAGGATCACTCGGACTCAGAGTCATGGCATGGTCAAGACAAGATAGCAGAATGCTGATGCAAACAAGCTATGTCGAAGCCTAATATAGCTAGAATATTTATGTTATATCAATTTTAGTTACCAGTTTTCAATGACATTGTTATAGTAATAGTAACTTTTGCTTGATGATTGTACAAACTATTTTGCTGGCAATATATTACAATTAATGATGGTTTCATTCCATATTGTTGTTGCAAAATTTATAATTATTTAATTCTGTTTCAATAATGTTTAATAACCGAATTCAGAATGCAAAATGCATTGCCACAGAAATCTTCTGTTGCAATACATGTAAATGCAACATTTGTACTTCGTTGTTATAAGGGCCTATTGCCACCAGACAGATTGCGTTGCAAAATGCTTTAATGCAATGAAACATCCTCCGATGCAATAAATATTGTTACCACGAGCTAATTTCCATGGCAATAGAGCCTATCGCCACCAGATAAATTGCGTTGCAAAATATTCTATTGCAATGAAAAATCCTCCGTTGCAACAAACATTATTACCACGAAACATCCTCCGTTGCAAAAAGGATTATTACCACAAACTTATTTCCGTGGTAATAGGGACTATTGCCACCGGACGTATCGCGTTGCAACAATGCTCTAATGCAATGAAGCAATGAGCGTGGCATTATAACCTATTGCCACGAAACAACGACGTGGTATTAGATCCTGCTGCCACGAAACATATGCGTGGTAATAAAGCCTTTTGCAACGGATTGAAAAGTGGCAATATACCTTATTGCCACAATATGGTATGTTGCAACACCTATCAACTGCAACGCATGATTACGTTGCAATTAGCATTGCTCTTGCAACAGGATGCAAAACTGTTGCAAAGACCTTTCGCCACTCACTTTTTTGCAACGGCTGCCAACGAAGTGATATTGTGGCAATTGGTAGCTGTTGCCACGATTTTGGCCCTATTGCCACGATTTTCCGCCGTTGCGTTAGGGGGATTTTCTAGTAGTGGCCCCTACAACTGAATCCAAATTCAAGTTGAAATAGGCTTAGTGAAAACTGAGGCTACATAAAATATCACCCTATCAATTGCTATACACCTAGACTCTAAATTTATCCGGTAAGCCAAAATGCCCTGAATATTAGCGCTCGCCAATGTAACACCCAGCTAAACTTGTACATTAAATCATAGGTCTAACCTAACTCATGGAACTTCCTTGATAAATATAAAAATAGTAAAAGAAACTGTTAATAAAAGATCGAGTCATTGTTTTCTACCACCGGCCTTTCCTCAAAATCACCCAAATCACCCATTAACTCATAATAATACAAAAGTTGAGTTTATTCGGATTTATTTGGATCTTTTGAGTTATTTGCTTTCATTTGGATTCAGTCGTTTGTCATGTAATTAGAAATTGGAAGTCGTGAAGATTCAGTGGATACAACGAGATTAAGCTCGAAGTGAAGATAGAGACCAGAAGCTCAAGAGAAATCCTTGTGTGAGCTCAAGACCGCGGTAAACCGCGCCAGGCGAGTCAATACTTTGATCATGTTGAACCTACATTTTACACAAATTACTTTGGTTTAAATTATCAAATTGCATGTTGTTATTTTATGTGAAAATGCATGTTAATTTAAGATTCTAGCATGCTGTTATTTTATGTGAAAATGCATGTTAATTTAAGATTCTAGTTATGTGCCCATTATTTAACTTGATTAATATTATGCCTCCTTTGGAATATTGGGATATGTGAACCTTGTCGCCCTAGCAAAAATTTATAATAGTAACCTTTCGAAAATAAGTCCATAATTATATGCCATGCTTAGTGTTGCTTAGATACTCATGGGCTCGAGAACTCTCAAGCATCACTTTTAATCATGAGAAAATTTGGTTGGGCAGTCATGGTGGTAATGACTGGTATATGTTGGATATGGTTATTTTATACTCCCAAAAACCCCAAATTGCTAATTTATCTGGGCGGATGGTTCGGGGGTATGGTGTAAGGGTGCACGAGAGTGTGGTTTGTGGTAGAACCGCCCAGATAACCCTAAGGACTCAATCTTGTCATTACCTCCTTTTTAAAACAAGTGCAACCACAAGTTTGTAAAGTACAACTTGACCTAGTAGATTTACCAGATCCTGAAAGTCATCATCATAGGTGGAGGAGGTGAGGTAGTGCAAGTGGCGGTCTGGGTGACGACTTGAACGAGAAACTCGCAGAGGATGAAGTTCTTCTGCGGCGTGCTAGCAGTGTGGGTAGCCAGCTGCTAGGCGCATAGGAGGGGAACTCCCGCACAACCTATGAGACCTGCCGCAAGCGGGACAAGCTCATAGGGGTGAGATGATGGAAGGGGCGAGGTACTTTGAACGGTTACTGTGATGGTCGGCTCAACTGCACGGCTAAGGAATCGTGTGGGGCAACAAGTAAACTATCTCTTGTGGGTAAAGTGTGCAAACTCTGCAGAGTCAAAACTATTCAAATAGTTGTGCCCACGGTCAAGGGCGGACATGAGAACTTAACCAGATATAGTTCTATTTCAAAAACTTTGTGGGTGGGAATGGAAAAGTGGAGGGCAGTGGAAAGCCCTGATTTGAATTGTCCTGGGTGTCGTCCCAGTGGTAAGTTAAGTGGCTATAACACTGAAAGATGCTATATGGTGCGGAAGCCATGTAACGGTGGATGGAATCTGGATCGCTATTAATATTGCATTCTCTTACACATTATGTTTTTAGTCAAAACTGCTAGGTCTCAGGAAATTTCTATGTATTATATTTTTAAATAATGATAATACTTCTCACAAAATAAAATGTTAGGAAGAATAAATAGAGTCGTAAGAAAAGAAGCTGGATGTTTGTGGTAAATACATAAAGTTGTTGGTGGATGCAGGTCGATCATAAAAAGGAAACGATAGTGTGGATTCTGAGAAAAATAAATTAGTGGAGTCTAAATGAATAGATAGGCTAGATAGATGATTTGAATGATTTTTGTAGAATTAAGGAGTGCAAAGGTAATTGCTGGATCAATTTTTGGGAGATATTGGTGATAATGGGATTAATAGGATTTGATCGATTACTAGATGAGTCAATTGAATTGTTGGGAGTTTGGAGATATGATAATTGGAGTATAAACTTGATCAATGATATTCTTGGTGAAGGTATACTAGTGGATTAGTTAGAAATAGATAATGCAAAATAAGGTTGATTATTGTAAGAGCAAATTGTGGTTGTGGATCAATAGCAAAAGGAATGGGTTGATACGAAATTTTGGAATATAAAAGATATTGGTGGATTGTATAATTGATGATATTCGCTGTTTGGAGTTTTAGACAGCACTCAATATAGAAAGTGTGTGTTCGGTGGATTAATCAAATGATATTAGATAGATGATGTCACTACCTGTTTGGAGTTTTAGGCAACAATTGATCGGTGGATTATATAAATTATGATACTCGCTGTTTGGGGATTTAGGAAACAATTGATTGGTGGATTGTATAGTTGATGTTATCCGCTGTTTGGAGTTTTAGACAGCAATCAATATAAAAAGTATATGATCGGTGGATTAATTAAATGATGTCACTCGCTGTTTGGAGTTTTAGACAGCAATCAATATAGAAAGTATATGATCGGTTGATTAATTAGATGATGTCACTCGTTGTTTGGAGTTTTAGACAGCAATCAATATAGAAAGTGTATGATCGGTGGAATAATTAAATGATGTCACTCGCTGTTTAGAGTCTTAGACAGCAATCAATTTGGAAAGAGTATATTCGGTGGATTAAGTAAATGATGTCACTCGCTGTTTAAAATCTTAGATAGCAATTAGTAAGGAAAGTGTGTCTTTGGTGGATTAAGTCAATTATGGCAATCGCCGTGTGGAGTTTAGGTAGAAACAATAACACTATGATTTAATAATACTAAGGCTACCAAAAGCGATTTTTGGCAAATAAAATAATCCGAGCCTTTCCTTTGATAAGCCATGCATACTATTTAATTGCATCCTGTGTGTTGGCTCGCGAGCACGGTGGTTGTGCTCATATTCGCTTTCCCCACAAATCCAGAATCAGGAATCAAATCACTACGCTTCAGCAATACTTTTGGATCAAGGTGACGAAGAAGATGAAGATGTCAGGAATAGGTCGCGAACCTCCAGCTGGCTGCCTGCGGGCATGTCCTGAAGGTGCTTCGTTCTTCCGCTGCTGCAATTTAATGATTTCGGCCTAATCGGCCCATGAGTACGCTTTCGCATGATATGCATTGTGATATTCAGAACTGTCACTACAAAAAATCTGGGCTTTTATAACAAAATGAAAGTGTCATGGAAAGTACAGAATTTGTCACAAAATGAATGGTATGACAAAAAACCACCGTCATGAAGGTCGTCATATAACGACCGTCACAAAATGTACCTTGTGACGAAAATATGGAAAACCGTCACAAAATGTTATGCCTTTTGTGACGGTTTTGTTGTGTCGTCATATATTGTTGTCATTTAATGATGACTGTGACTGTCACATATTGGTTGGTGAACTCGTCACCTAATACGCCAACCGTCATAAATTGTGTCCTGGGAACCCTGATTTAGACAACTTATTGTGACGATACGGTAGCGTCATATATAATTATGCAGATTTTGTGATATTTTTATTTTGTCTTGTTATGTAAGGTAGTTAGAGACATCTTGAGACGACTCTAGGCCGTCATAAATTTTCCTTTCATTCGATGACGAACGTGGCTCAAATATATGTATCAATTCAATGACCAATGTCAGACAGATCTTTCCAGCATTCTCATCAGAGCTCATAAAGCGTACACATTTCAACCAAGCCATTATCCACATACATTCGAGAGCATAAGACACAGTGCTTGCAGGTTCAAACACATCACACTAGTTCCAGGTTCCATTACACAGGTTCAAACAGTGCATTCAGACCTACCTCAATCTTTCTGAAGTTTCAGCACAGCTCGCAGCAGTGCATTAGTCTCTTCAAACTTGGTATGCATCCCCTTCACTTCTTCTTGGGTCTGGCGCAGCAAATTTTGGTTTTCTTCAAGTGCTGCTTGGTTGGCTTCAAGTGAGGCCTGCTGAGCAAGAAGCTGTGCTTCCAATTGTTCCTGCTTCCTAGCAGCTTCCTCTCTTTCTGCTTGGAGTGTTGCCTCAAACTGAGCTTGCAGGCGTGCTTCTGTGGCTGTCAATGTAGACTGGGTAGTCTTCGACACTCAAGCGACACCAATGTTTGGAAGGAAGGTGGATGAACGGCTAATCTGGCTCAGACTGTCAGCAACAATCTTGGAGGGAGAATTTTGTGCTTCTCCTTCTTCTGGTTCTCTTTCCTTCTCTGCAACCATATGTTCCTACATAGAATGAATCCACTTAACAAGGCCATACAACAGTGTTCAACCAGGCATTTACTTGAGTACAGTACATGTATCCAATAATTATGTAACTTACATATATCTCATTTGCAAGAGGAGTACGACCATTTTTCGGACTATTCATACATTCCCCAAAGAAATCAATAGGATTTGGATCCATGTTGTTGTACTTAGGCCTCTGTAGCATGCAAAAAATTTGGATTACAATGATATCCGTGAAGGTAAAGAGAGGGCTGGACAAACATGGGATATAAGATTAGCCATAAATTATTTTTACATGTCAACAGCAAGATGCCAAAATATGTATGCACTACAGATCATACAAGTATCTGCCTCCAGATTTTTTATGCCAACAACAAATGCAATCACTGGCACATCTTTCCTGCTAATTACTATGCTACAAATGTCCCATCTTTCCTGCTAATTATATAAAAGACATACTAACAGGTTGTACTGAACTATGAAGCACACATCTACTGACAGTTTATATGGCTGAACACCATCAATGTCCACATGCTGTTGTTCTTCAGTACTTGTCAGGCTTCACAAGCCTAAGTAATTAATGGCACACATATTGGATCCAAACAAACATCAGGCAATCAGGTTTGTCTCCATAACATTTCACATTTCAGTGCAAGAACTAATTAATGGCACACAGTTCCTTATAATTGGAATACACAGAAAGTAATAGTATCCGTACCAGGCTGTATCGATGGGCAATATAGGACCTAGATCCAGTCCTTTGGTGAAGTTGCACTTGGCCTCGGTTTACCTTATTCTTAGCACATTTCTCCTGCACCACAAATGCAATACAGTGGTTTCATTCACATGCACAGTTTGCATTGCATATTAACAAATGCAGATAATGCAGGCATGGACCTGATTCTTTGGGTCACACCAGTACTCAACCAGGTGGATCCATTCCTCTTTCTTCATTTTAGGTGGAGGTTCTTTGGCCAACAGCTGTTCTCTTGTCAGTGAGTCGTCGAAGTACTTCCTTTTAAGGTGATACCTCTATTGCCTTACTCCCCTCTTAACGATATCAGTGCATGCAGCCTTGCTTGGTCCCTCATTCCTAACATCCACATCCAACCTTGACTGAAGCCACACAAATGAATTATTAGACACAATTTTCACATGGGAGTATTGTAATGCATGAAAATATTTGGAAGAATGAAATAGCTGTCTCACCGCCACTTTCCTAAGCACTTTTGATACTTCTACCTGCCCTTGCTCATTATCATATTCTTTCCAAGATTTGTAGATAGGCAGGTTGTCTCTAAGGGCAACACCACATTCTGATGCCAGCTTCGCAGCTTGAAGTGGGACCTCAGGTCTTTTCTTCCCTTCAGCCACCTCGATAGCCAGCTTCTTTCCTCTATTAATCATCTTCTCTAAGCCATGACCCATAGTTTTCTTGCGGACATTCTTTGGGGGCGCTGCATTGGCAAATAATAATAGAGATGTTTTATTATAGCAGTACCAATTGTAGATATTGAACGGAGAAACTAATGCTTGGAAACACATATTGTTTACGTAGAACTGAGTCATGGACTGGTTCTCCTTCAGTTGTATGACCCTCTGAATTAGCAGCATCAAATTGCTCAGCCGACTCATTGATGTCATTGCTTTGCCTAGAGCTTTGTCCACCTGGCGAGTTGTCCGCAGAAACTGTTGGGTTCACAATGTTTATGGGAGTAGGTTGCTCAGACAGGTTATCAGTGGGTCTGGTAGGAATAGGCATTGTGTTTGCACTAGGCGAAGACATGGCTGCACTGGCCCTGGTGAATCTAGGAGGACTAGGCACTGTGTTTGGACCAGGTGAAGACATGGCTGCACTGGTCCTGGTGAATCTAGGAGAACTAGGCACTGTGTTTGTAGTTTCTGTGGTCTGCCTGGCGCTTGTAGTTAGGTGGCCTTGCAAATGGCTGCTACTGCAAATGGCATTTGTATTAGGGTTGGCTTTCAAATTGTTCCTAGTAGGCAAGTTCTCTCTTGGCCTAGGTGGCGGACGGCCTGCAAAAACTGTTGGGTTCACAATGTTTATGGGAGTAGGTTGCTCAGACAGGTTATCAGTGGGTCTGGTAGGAATAGGCATTGTGTTTGCACTAGGCGAAGACATGGCTGCACTGGCCCTGGTGAATCTAGGAGGACTAGGCACTGTGTTTGGACCAGGTGAAGACATGGCTGCACTGGTCCTGGTGAATCTAGGAGAACTAGGCACTGTGTTTGTAGTTTTTGTGGTCTGCCTGGCGCTTGTAGTTAGGTGGCCTTGCAAATGGCTGCTACTACAAATGGCATTTGTATTAGGGTTGGCTTTCAAATTGTTCCTAGTAGGCAAGTTCTCTCTTGGCCTAGGTGGCGGACGGCCTGCAGTGGTCCTAGTGTTTGCACCAGGCGAAGACATGGCTGCACTGGCCCTGGTGAATCTGGTTGGCGTGCGCGGTGGCTGCTGCTTGGCAGCCGCCATTGTAGCCGCCTTTTGCTTCTTCTGTTGAGGGCGAGTTCCTGGAACCATCGGTCTTACCTGGCAAGAGAAACATGCATCTTATAAATTAAGAAGACAGCAATAGATTAAATAACTACAATGAAGTATATGTTTCAAATAGACGGATATGTAAACTTGTAAATTGGCCTAGTAATCCATCTCACCTCAGTATTGACCTCAGTATTGAGGTCATCATCATCACTGTCAGATTGGTTATCGATGTCAGAGGATGGATCATATTCAATGTCAGATTCTGATTTGTCAAACACTAGTATCTTCCCTTTACCCTCTTTCCCTTTTGAAAAAACATCCCTAACAGTCTGTGCTAACACTAGAATACCCAAAGACTTAAAAACATCCTGAACCTTCTTAACGTTCTCGTCCCTCTCCTGCGCATACTTGTTTTTTGGCATTTCTTCTAATACTTATTACGATGAAACGCAGAAAGAGTAGAAACTGGATTCAGTTTCTATAAAAAAGTTGAAGAAAGAACTAACAGATCAGTAGAGAAATTGTAAACGAAATAAAGGAGCAGTCTAATAGTCAGTCAAAAAGCACTTTCAAATGATGAACTTGATAATGCAACTTATTGTACTAAATGCTAGAAGCAAACCAACGTGCTAGAGACAAAGCTAACATCAGTACTCTTCTACAACAAGAAGAAGAGGCAATACATAAGTATTATTCATAAAGGCAATATCTCTACACACCACACCTGAAAAGAAAATACTGAACAGCCAGCAGCAATATTTGTACATGAATACATGATCACAAAAAAGAAACTGATGGTCTGATACACTATAAATCAGAAACTTCAGTCATACTAAATCAACACAAGCATGATTTATACTATGTCTGTCTGTGCAAATCAACACTCTGTCTGTCTGTGCAAATCAACACAATATTGGACGCAAATCACATGAGCATCGTTCATACTCTGTCATACTATCAACACAAATCGCAACAACAAAAAAGGAGAGGTCATGAGCATCGTTCATACTCTGTCTCACTGTCTGTGCCTCTGACCCTCTATGGTGGGACTTGATGTCGGTGTGGTGATGGGGAGCCGAGGACGAGGAGGATCTTCGTGGTGGAGTACTTCACACGGCGTCCAGGATTGGGGAGGGCTGCCGGCGGCATCGGGGGCTCGGGGCCGAGGGCGTCGGCGGCGTCGGGGGCTCGGGGCCGAGGGCGTCAAGGGCGTCGGGGGCCGAGGCCGAGGACGAGACTCAGATCTGGGAGGGAGTAGCCAAGTACGGAACTGGGGAGTGGGGATCTGGGGTGGCTACCGGCGACGAGACTCAGATCTGGGAGGGAGTAGCCGAGTACGGAACTGGGGAGTGGGGATCTGGGGTGGCTGCCGGCGGCGAGAGAGACTCAGATCTGGGGTCCTGGGGACTGGGGAGGGAGTAGGGAACTGGGGATCTCGGCCTCTCTAGTGACTGCCAGCCGCCGGCGACGTCGGGGGCTCGGGATCGGGCCGTCGGGGGAGGATTAGGGCTAGGGTTTCACTGCGCGAGTCGCGAGTCGCGAGAGTGGGGAGAGACTAGGGAGTAGGGAGATCTGGATCTGGGGACTGCGGTGCGGACTTGCGGTCTTGCGGAGGGACCGAGTTCACCGAGGGAGTAGGGACTGGGGAGTGGGGTCGGGATCAGGGGAGGGCGGGACGAACCGCGGGAGCGTCGGACAAGGTGTAGCTGCTAAATTTTGGTCTGGCGCGGTGGGTCCGCTATGTCGGTGGCAGAGCCTGCGCTGGCCAATTTTTGGTCCTGGCGCGGTGGGTCCGCTATGTTAGTGACCGTATTAGTAGTATTAGGAATTCAAATAGATTTTTGTGGTAATAAATGATTTCAACTGGAAAAAATGTCAGAAACAAAGTTGTATAACGCATCGAGATCTACCACTTTGATTTTGGCATTTTTTCATATGACTTTGTTTGGACTGTTTGAATTTTGAATTTCAAAATATTAGAACTTCGAACAAAATTTTGGGGTACTAAGTAATTTCAAATGAAAAAGTCATGAATATCAAAGTTGCACAACTCATCAATATCTACAACTTTTATTTTGGTCATTTGTTTATCCGACAAAGTTATAGTAACCTTATTCACAAATTTTACGTACCTCTCTTATAGTTTATGAAACTATAAGAGAGATATGTAAAATTTTGGGGTAGGTTTTTTAGACAACTTTGCTCGAAAACTCTAAAGGTTCATACACTACACCAGATGAAGAAAGATATTGTAATTATCCTTTGCAAACTGGAGAAAATTTATCCTCCTGCATTCTTCGATGTTATGGTTCACCTAGCAGTACACTTACCTGACGAGGCACTCCTTAGGGGACCGGTTCAGTATGGATGGATGTATCCCATTGAGAGAAGATTGGGCACCTTTAAGCGTTTCATCCGCAATAAAGCAAGACCTGAAGGATCTGTTGCAGAGGCATACACTGCCTATGAGTGTATGACCCAGTGCTCAACATATTTCAGTGAAATTATTACTAAGTTCACTAGGCCTGAAAGAAACTTAGATGGAGCACAGAACATCTCACCCAATGATTACTCTATTTTTGGTCATGGTATTAACCTGTTGGGTGCTTCAAAACTTCATTACCAAGATAATGACTATGACTCCATAGTTTGGTTTGTTCTAAATAATTGCGAAGAGGTTGATGAATACAAAGAGTGAGTAATTGCTGTCATTTCATTTCTGCCAACTTTATTCAATATTAGTGTCACAATAAACTAATTAACTTCTTCCTTTGCAGCATGTATAGGGCAGAATTGGAACAACAACAGGTCAACAATGTTGAAAAAATGATGTCAACACAATTTGCTGCATGGTTCGAGAAACATGTGCGTGCAATTTTTACAACCTGACTGAATCATTTATGATACAATAAATTTTCAAACTCACCAATTCTCTGTGTTTTCCTGCAGATTACCAGATTGAAATACGAAGGCGCAACAAATGTTGATGAAGACTTGTACTCACTCGCATGTCAGCCGGATAGGCGTGTGCGATCATACACAGCCTGTATAATCAATGGGGTACGGTACCACACTATGGCTCGTGAGGCACACAGGAAAACACAAAACTCCACCATCAAGACTGCAGGTACTCACAATGATGACACTATTGACTTCTATGGGACAATTACAGACATTATTGAGTTGAATTACACTAAGAACAGCAAAGGAGATAGATCTGTTATCTTATTACGGTGTGAATGGTACAATCTTGAGGGAAGGACATACCAGATGAAAGATGATGGTTACTTCAAGAGCATTAACATCGAAGGCCGATGGTATAAGAATGATCCTTTCATTCTAGCCACAGAAGCTTCACAAGTATTTTTCTTGGAAGATACAAAGTTAGGTCCATGTTGGCGAGTGGTACAAGAATTTGGCCACCGACATATATTTGATGTTGAAGAGTCCGACGGAAAACAACCAATCCATGAACAAGTACAGATGAGATGTCAGGAGGCATACTAAGAGGACAATACTTCGTCAGGAGATTATACAGTGGGAGACATTTATCCTAATATGGATTTGTTGCACATGGATAATCAACCAGGCAGCCCTATTAGTGCAGACCTTGTCGAGAGCATCCGTCGACATCAACAAACACCTCAAGGTGATGAAACAGACGACGAAGATGAAGATGAAACCTTCCTTGAGTACCATAGTCAAGACAAAGCGAGTATATCAGAAGAAGACAGTGATGATGACTAACCTTTGCATTTCTGGAGCTATTTGTGAACCATGAACTTCTATTAGCGATTCTGTTGTATCTGAATTATGCTATTGAAATTTGTATCTGAATTATGAAATTGTAAGACCTTGTATGCAATGATTCTGTTTCAATGTGAAACTTGATTTATGAATTCTATTCTATGCACATGTAACCTATTGGAAGTTACATACAGGCTATATGCTGCCAAAATATCATAGATATGTTATATGCTGCCCAGAATTCATTGAGATGATATATACTACAAAAATTCTGGGTTTTTATGACAACCTGACAGTGTCATGGAAATTACAGGATCTGTCATGATATATATATATATGCTGGAAGTTACATACATGCTGCCAAAATTTCATCACACACAGGTTACACATCAAAGCAAAAGGGATGTTTAATTCCAACATACATCAGAAAGGCGCATATTCCAACAGCACAAAGGCACATATTTCATACCAACTGCAAATACATCCTGGATAACAGGTTCAATACAACATGTCCTAGCCTACTTCATCATCATAGCCAAAAGCATATCAAATGTGGCCAACATATCCAACCTACTTCACAACATGTCCTACTTCATCATCATTGCCTACTTCAACACTACAGTTACAACCAAAAGGATGGCCAACACCAGGAATGTTACATTCAGACAGCCACACACAAGACAAATGCAGCTTCCCATGCCTTCCCTGTTCTTGCCAACCATTTCCTTCACCTTGTTTAGATTCTGCTCTAAGCTATCAATTTTTTCCACCAGCTCAAGAACTTCTGTTGTCGAAGCTGCTGCAATGGTCGAGGAAGCTGACAGTAGATAACCATTATCATGAAGGAACACCACATATTCTTCCTCCAACCAATACCTAGTACATGTCCCCTGTATCCAAATTAAAACAACAGGCAAATTAACATCAATAGTGCAGCCACTGAATGCTAAAAACACTACCATTCTCAGGCATGCCCATTCAAACAAGAATGAAATTTGGGCAATGCAAAATGATTATAACACTGACATTTTGATAGTTCTTCCTGGGGCACTTGAAAAATCTCCTTCCAACGTTATACTCAAACTGCGTGGTAGTGGCAGCAAACACCCTCACGTCCTTGCAATCCGGGCACATTATCAACGGCAACCCAGTCACATCATCAATCGGCGCCTGCAGCTCGACAGCAGTGGGCGGAGGCGCTGCAGCAATAACAGCAAGGGGTGTGGGTTGCCAGGAAACCCTAGCTGCACTTGACCGCCGAGTGCGAGCGGTAGATGACGACACCTGCGACATGAGAACTTGAGAGAGCGGGGATTGATTAGGCCTCACACATCAACTGGAAAGGGGGAAGGTGAAAGACGAGGAAAGGCAACGGAGCGGGAACGGGGAGGGGGATGAGGGCGGCACTGCCACAATGGCGCACCTGGGGACTAGGAGCACGCCGCCGACCAACGAGATGGAGTCACCGCCGGTCACCGGATATCCGCGCTCCGCCGGGCGGGCTTGCAGCGGATCTGCGCGTTGGCTCCACCCAGAGGCCGCCGTGCCGTCAGTTGGGGAGATGGGGAGCTGGCTCCGCCCAGAGGCCGCCGCGCCATCAGTTGGGGAGATGGGGAGCTGGCTCCGCCCAGAGGCCGCCCGCCGCTCGCCGCCGTCTTCAGTTGGGGAAATGGGGAATGAAACTGGTCAACAGAGAGGGGTCAAGGGTCCACCTCCTATTGGGGGTATATTGAGGTTGGGGGCCGTCATGTTTGAAATAACAAACAGTGACGCTCCACAGCCGTCACATAAAACAACACATATCGTCATAAAAACGCCACCGTCAACCGGCTCCTGGCGACTTGCATTTTGTGACGACACTTGGTACCTTTATGTGACAAACAAAATAGCTTCATCATAAATAGTTCTGGCTATCATAAATTGTGACGCTACAGATTTTTGCGTCATATTATGATATATTATATGACAAAAATTTGCCCCGTCATGAGGATTTTTGTCATAGAAAGAAGGATTTCTTGTAGTGTGTAATCTGTGAGCACTATCTACTGATCCAGGGAATAGTGCAGTGGAATCACAGAGAAATCCGGATTGGAAAATCTGGGCTCCTACAGTTAAGTCCTTAGACATCAACAAGGCGAGACTTCCACATCCCTCAAAGTGAATCCACACTTCCCCCTTTACTGCACGATCACTCACCTAAGTGAAAATCAAGTTTGTATAACCACACTAATGACACACCAATGTCATGGCACATAAATTTTATAACTGTGGTTACCACTACGATTCAATATCTCATTAAGTCAAAATTAATTAATTAATCACATGTGATGATAAACCCAACGTACTATAAGCATGACTAAGCATATCAAACTTACAACCCATGTAATAACTAATATTACATCACTAGATATACCCATCCTATGGTGACAATAAAATCATGGCATTCAAATTATCATTGGAGGAATTAATTAAATTGGGACGATATGAGAGACCATGTGGTTGTGACCCCATGTTTGTGATGAGTAATCGACGCGTGTTCGGGAAAGTTTGAGTTTGGTTTGAGTGGTTCGAGCCATGTCGTTGCATGGTGCAGTCGGTTTCAGTCGGACCTTGTTGAACTAGGTCAAACGTGCTTAAGTCATTTATTTTTTTGTTTCGACCGGTTTGGGCTTTGAGTATGTCTTCTGATGCTAATGTATGGTTACAATATTTCGAGCGGTGCTATGTGATTTGTTTCTTGTCTGTGATAGCTGCAGGACGTCGAGGTGGAGTCGTTGCAAGGCACGGGATGACCAGACTAGGCGCAGGTGGTGCCGAGGTCAAAGCGGTCGAGGTGTGCTGAAGACGACGAAGACTCGAGGTGGCTGCATGGCTTGGAGGGCAAGAAATGAGGAAGCTTCCCGGAAGGTGCAGGAGGGGCGTTTTGGTGAATACGCAAAGCTGCACTAAAGGAAGTGGATTTGGTTAGAGTTAGTGGGTAAAGCGCAAAAGCTTAATGGGCAAAGCAAATGTGAACCCATTATGAAGGGCTATAAATAGAGAGGTACTCTCTAGTGCTAGATGCAGATTTTGATAGAGATGGCTTGAGAGAGGTGTGTGAAAGTTAGGGTTTTATTTGGTTCTCTCCATACATGAGTTGTAAAGGTTTTTAGGGCAGCACTTGTGTTCTTGGGTGTCTTTAGATTGTGAGAGATGGATTGAGTTGTGAGATGGGGTAAACTGATGTAATCATTCCTCGTGTTTAATCATTCATCTCTCCTTGTCTCAGTCTCAGTTTATGAGAGATGTTCTTACTCTCTGTTTATTCTGTGTCATGTTTTCTTTTGCTTATACTCTTTGATCTTGACTTTCTGGATTGAATCCTTGGCCAAGATGCAGCAAATTAGTTTTGCTTTGAATTGAGAATATGCTCAAGTTATCTTAACTGATATATATACTCAAGAGCAAACCTATTGGCTGCAGTCTTCTTCTTAAGACTTAATTTTGCTGCTTGTTCTTTGCTGTATTTAATCGGTTGTTCTTCACTGTTCTCCCTGCCGACACAAGCTCTGTTCCTTTTTGGCTGTCCCCAGTCCTTCCTGTCTCAAAAGATCATCCGAATGGCTTTGCCGATTCAGTCTCCTGGCTTTTAGTTCTCTTTATAGGTTGCTTTTCTTTTGTCTTTTCTTTGTTGCAGTTTTCTGGACCTAATTACTCTTTGGCATTCGGTTCTTTTTGGGCCTTACCTTTGCTGGCCGACTGCACAAAGAATTGCAGCAATTCCAGTACTGCAGTCCCCTTCCATTGCTGATTTTTCTTTGCTGCCCATTGCTGATTTTTCTTTGCTGCTTTCAGGTACATCTTTGCAGCTTGTTTTTGGCAGTTAGCTTGGCTGCATTTCTGCTCTTTTGCTTGTCTAATTTTTGTGCCCTTGCTGCCGGTTGTTTTGACTGAGAGATAGTAATTAAGTTCTTTGTCAGTTGGCTTGTAGTTCCCAGCTAGGTTTGTGTGCAAGTCAAGTTTTCACAATCACTCGGCAAGACCTTTTGTAGTATCTCTTCGCAGTTTTGTTTAGCGAAAGTATTCTCTATGTTCTTTGGTCCAAGCTCAGTTTCTCTTTGCATGGATTTCCTATGAGCGTACTCTCTCCGTGTGCCAGTAAGCATTTATTTCTTGCTTCATAGCTTTTATAGCTATCGGAGGAGAAAAAGAATTGCGATACTTATAGGCGATTTTTAAAAGAGGCACCATTCACCCCCCTCTGTTGCAAACTTCGATCCAACACGATAACTACCAGGTACAAAGGCTTGTATTAAAATAGCAATGCAGGATAATTTAAAACAAAATAATACCTAATAGATTTGAAAATTAGATTCAACATGATCAACGAACATGACTTGCCTTGGCCTTACTCAGTTAATGACTTTGGATCTTCAAACCTTATTTCAGGTCTTTCGAAGGTGTTATCTAACAAGAGAGAGAGAATGAGTCACAAATAGAATCAAATAAACTCCAAAAACTTCAAAAGTAGAACCAAAAGATAGAGCTCAATTTTAGATGAATTTAGGAAAAAGAATCTGGTCAATCAGAGCTAGGATGGAGAGGAACGGGCACTTGGAAATCTAATCTAAAGAAAAAGGCTAAAAATTAAAAAAGGTTACTATGCTATAGACTCGACTCACAGAATAGCTAGTCTACAGTGGACTCGGCTCATGAAATAGTGCATGATTGATTGGGCTTGTTGATGTGGCAGCTAAGGCTAACATGGCACTCACACATGGTAAGCTGATGTGTCATGCTGAAGTGAACAGCTCAGGTGGCATGACATGTGGTAGCCATGTCGACTTAGGGCTAATGTGGCATGCTTGCATGGCTACTGAGGTGGATGGCTAACATGGTTCGACTCACGATTCATGAAATAGTGGATTTGACATTTGGGACCCACATGTTAGTGGCTAGGTGCACGATGGATTCGGTTCACGGAGAAGATAAATCGACGCTGGGCACTGGTGCGTGATGGCATGGGTGGGTGTGTGGACCAGGGTGGCGCTTTCGACGGGTGAGCTGCTTGGTTGGCGAGGCTGGACGGCAACGCGAGATAGGCGAGGTAGGATGGGGCTCGGCGGCGACTCACCGGCAGTGAGGGCGGCTCAGCAAAATGTGGTAGATGGCGCACCGACGAGGACGGCGGCCGGAGCTGAAGCCGGCAGCAATGACGGTGAGAACGGTGATGAACTCGATGGCAGCGCATAGCGGTGGCTCGGTGAGGATAGCTGCTGGGTGTGGAACGCGAGGCATGGTGCGACTTTTATGCACAGTTGCCAGGGAATCCAAGACGAACACGGGCGACGGTGGCATGGCGGACACGGACACCGAGACCGCCACGGAGATGACGACGGCTTCGTTCGGGATGATGATGAACAGTGTATGAACTCACCGATGAACGACACATGGCACGGTGAGAGATCAGATGGTCAGTGGCAGATGGCACGGATGCACAGTGCCTTTGTGTCCGGATGCTTGACACATGTCCCCACGGACAGATCCGGCAGTTAAGGCGAAGGGGGCTTGGATGAACACCACGTGGCCAAGGGGAGATCAGACGAATGCGGTTTAATGGGCCAAAGGATTATGATCTTTTCAGGATTTCCTAATTTCAAAAATTCAACTAAAACCTTTTAAGCTCCAGAAAATAGCAAATAATTCTAGAAACATCCAAGAAAATTACAAACAAATTCCTTGAGAAACAAGGAACTCAAATAAAATACTTCTAGTAAATTTTAATGTTTAATTTAGTCATATTAAATCAATTTAATTCATAAAAAATTTATTTAAGCTTTAATTAATTCTAGAAAAATCAAATTGGTGAATTTTATTTTAAAAGCTTCAAAAAGGCTCTGAAAATTAGGATGTTAAGAACCGTGTAAGTGAAGAGTACATTAATGGAGTGTCCGCTTTAGAAGAGTGGCCGAGTAGGATATGTTCAAGAAGGGGATGGAATATATTTGCTGTCCAAATATTTATTGCGATAATATGAAGATGTTTACCAAATCAGCGTAGATCGAAGCTCACTTGATTTGAAGGTGTTTCAAAAAGGAGTATACATGTTGGACCAGTTATGGTGAAGAAAAGATTATACAAAAAGATAATTATAACATCATTGAGGGAGACAATAATACAACGGTTGTGGACTATGTTTTCGATGAGGATAGGTCATATGATAACAATCTAGATCAAATGCTACGTGATATAGAAGGAAACTATAGTGAGAGAGTTTGGTAAATTCGAAGGCTTGATGGAGGATCTGGAGAAACCTTTGTTCCTAGGCTACAAGTTGCAATACACAAGGTTGTCATCTATTCTTGAACTACTAAAATTGAAAGCAAGCAATGGTTGGTCCGATAAGAGTTTCACGGTGTTGTTAAGTCTCTTAGCGAATATCCTTCCAAAGGGAAATGTGTTGCCGAGAATCACCTACCAAGCCAAGATGGTTCCTTGTCCATTGTGAGTGAAAGTAGAAAGAATACAAGCATGTCTGAATGATTGTATCCTCTACCATAAAGATTATGCAAAATTACATGTTTATTCAGTGTGCAAAGCATCTCGATGCAAGCGTAAGAATGTCTCCAATGACGGTAAGGGCATTGAGGTGAAGCAAAGACCTCCTACTAAGATATTGTGGTATATGCCTATAATTGTCCATTTGAATCGAAAGGATGCAAGATTGTTGCGTTGGCACTCCGAAAGGATGCAAGATTATTTGTGAATCGAAAGGATGCAAGATTGTTGCGTTGGCACTCCGAAGAGCGTAAGAAAGATGGAATGATAAGACAAGTTGCTGATTCTACCCAGTGGAGTAACATTGATAGGATGTTTGTAGACTTCAGTGTGGAACTAAGGAACCAAGGAATATAAGGTTAGGGTTGAGTACAGATGAAATGAATCCTTTCCGTAACATGAGCAGCCGATATAACACCTGGCCCATGAATGTATGCATGTACAACCTTCCTCCTTGGCTGTGTGTGAAGCGAAAGTACATTTTGATGTCACTACTTATCCAAGGGCCAAAATAACCTAGGAATGATATTGATGTGTACTTAACACCATTGGTGGAAGATCTTGTGACACTGTGGGATAAGGGGTACATGTATGGGATGCAGATAAGTGACGGAACTTCACTCTGCGTGCCATGTTGTTCTGCACCATCAATGATTTTTCTGCCCTTGGTAACCTATTAGGGTTGAGTACAAAAGGAGCCAAAGCTTGTCCGCACTGCTTAGATTATACCGAGAGTGTGTGGTTGAATAACTCGCACAAAACTATGTACATGTGTCACCATAGGTTCCTTTCAAGGTATCACCCATACCGCAAGATGCAGAAACAATTTGACAAAAAAGAGGATGACTTGGCACCAAGGCCTTTTAGCGGAATAGAGGTCTACGATATGGTCAAGGATATCAATGTTGTGCTTGGAAAGGGATGTAAGTTGAGGACTCGTTAGAAGAACATTTGGAAGAAGAGGTCAGTATTTTGTGACTTGCCTTACTGAGAGCACTTAGAAGTTAACACTGCATCGATGTCATGCACATAGAGAAAAATGAATGTGATAGCTTGATTGGTCTCTTACTGAACATTCATGACAAAATAAAGGATGCTGTCAATGCATGGCATGACTTAGTCACTATGAATATCAGGATCGAGTTACCACCGATAGAGACCAATAAAGGCCGGATGTACCTTTTTCCAGCTTGCTATACTCTGTCTAAGTTTGAGAGAACTGAACTATGCTAGTACTTGCATAGTGTGAAAGTTTCATCCAGTTACTCCGTTAGAATGAAGAAACTTGTTTCCTTGCAATATTTGAAATTAATTGGCATGAAATCTCATGACTGTTATGTGCCAATGACACAATTGCTTTCTATTGTAATTAGAATTATTTTGCTGAACAAGATTCAAGTGACAATCATGAGGTTGTGTTATTCCTTTAATGCAATTACTCAGAAGGTCATTGATCCCGATGTACTAGATGCTCTGCAGACCGAGATGGTGACGACTTTATGTTATCTTGAGATGTATTTTCCTTCATCATTTTTTAATATCATGGTCCACCTTATTGTCCACCTTGTGAAAGAGATAAAGATATGTGGCCCCTTATTTCTACGTCATATATACTCGTTAGAGAGGTACATGGGAATTCTTAAGTCTTGTGTATGCAATTCATCTCGATTGGAGGGCATCATCATCGAAGGTTATGCAACCGAAGAGGTCATTGAGTTCTGCGTCGATTACATGGCTCAGGTCGAACTGATAAGTGTGCCTGTATTTCATCACAAGGGGAGACTAGAGGGTATTGGGATCATCGGAAGGAAAGCAATAACTCTCGATCTGGATACATACTATCAAGCCCATTTCATAGTCATGTAACACATGACTGAAGTGTTCCCGTATATTGAAGAGCGCAAGGATATGTTACGCGCCAAGAGAATCCAGGCTGATCAAAGGTTTGGATTATGAGACAGCACAACTATCAGTTCAACAAATGGTTGATGGTGCGATTCATTAAGAAGTCGTCAAGTGAAACACTACAATGGTTGGCAAAAGGGCCAAAATTTACAATTGTGATATGGCAAGGATACGACATTAATGGGTACACATTTTATACAACAGATTAGGACAAAAAGTGCATAGTGCAAAATTTAGGTGTCTACATAAATGCATTTCGTGATGAGTAGTTTAGTACCGCTGGCCCAAGCTCCTAGTATGGACTTAGAGGAGATTTGAGAACTCAACTACATAATTTTCAAGATCCCTCAGTATTGGTGCCATTGGGTCCAACTCCCACAGGGTATAAAGGTCGATAAGTATGGCATCACTACTATGGACCTCGAACGCATATAATACAAAGATGAACCATTTATACTCGCGAGGCAAGTTGTTCAAGTTTTTTATGTAATTGACCTAGAAAATAAGAAGTGCTACATAGTTCTTCTTGGAAAAAGAAAGATTGTCGGAGTCGAGAATGTTGTGAATGAGGAAGAGTATAATCAATTTGACGAGTTGCCTCCATTTAGAGACAACATCAGGCTTTAGGAAGAACCTAGCGATGCAGCAAGCTATATGCATGCCAACCATCTGAAAGGCTTTATTTAAAAGAAAATAGCTGAGTGTAATGATCCCACACAGTGAACACCTATTTAAATAATATTCCAATGTAATTATAAAAAACTTGGCATGTAATTAAGGAATTATTCTATTGTAATTGATTTATTAATTAAGAAATAATTACTTCTATGATTTTATATGCTTGCTTTCTTTCACAAGGCATGGCTAGCACTTCCTGAGGCTAGCTGAATAATAGGATTTGTTGTACTATCATAGACGATTCTTTAAAAGAACAGTCTATCATATTAGTGTCACAGATGGTTTTATTATGGAACCATTTGTGATGTGGTCTATATTATAGATAGTTTTATGAGAGAACTGTCTATGATACTAATATCCGCCATTGCCCCCAGCCAGATCCGCCATTGCCCCCAGCCGAATTTGCCGTCGCCCCTACCTGGTTTGACGGCCTCTCCTCCCTATCGCCTCTAGCTCTAGCCGAATGTATGGATTTGCTTCATCATCTTTTCTATCACACTAGCAATCCTTGTAGAAATCCATATGTTCACCGTGGTTACAAGCAAAGGAGAAGAAAGCATGGTAGCATTTTGATGCTATATAATATGAGCATAAATCATGAAGTCACTACACCACAGCCCTAGATCAGCGACTACATTGGAGTCGTTAAAAGTCGCTGTACCGACGTACTGTCAGTTGGTATAAACTTATGCTGACCCCTCCCATAAGTCGGTGAAAGTGGCGTCGGGATAAGTTTATGCCGACCGACGTACTTTTATCGACCGACGGTCTGACGCGCTTTTAGAGAAATGCCGATTGATACACAGACAGCATATTACAAGTTTTGCCGTCTGATGGTACGAGGCTATATGGACTTTTACCAACCAACAATCCAACGCATAGATCACATGATCTAAAAACACAATTAATTTCACATTATCCTGGCATTAAACATACAAGCTCACATTCAACATCAGACACAAAATTGACTTGGATGACAACTTAAATTTCATTCAAGCCAATTGGTACTTGTAGCAGCTGTGCTAGGTACAATGTTTACACAGCCATTAAGTTCTGCTTGCATAACACAAAGGTTTAGCTTGCACACCTCACAACTAACATATAGCTTGCCCAGCAAGTTTTTTTTACAAAATGTTACATCTCTAGAAGCCAAAAGGAACTAGCATCCATTGATGTTTCATCTCCATCTCACAAAATGTTTGATCGGCTTGCTTTCGACACGATCAAAGAATCATGCTACATCTAGCACCTTCAACCTGAAAAATCAAACCATATTTTCAGCTACAACTAGTGTAATTGCCCTATTTTCAGTTTATATTTTATCTAAAGTGAAACTTGTTTGCAGTTTTTGTTGATATCATATCATATATGCAAAACTTTTTTATGTAAAACCATGAAGGTTCTATTGTAACACAAAGCCACAGCATACTAAACCTATTGAGCTCATGTATACTTAATCTTTTTTTCAACTATATTTATGCAATTGAACAAACAACTTAATAGCTCAAAGATCAGGAGTGTATACTAACCCAAGTTCCAGCCCCTACAGTGAGTTCAGTGTTTGCTCCTCTCCTCCCTTGCTGTAAGGACAACATAGACAAGGGTGATTTGTAGGAAAACAAAGAACTTTTGTGAAGCCCAAGAAAAGAAAAAATCCTAATACCTATTCTAAAACAGCAATGTAGGAGAAGAGTTGTTTGATGAAAGCAAAACTTAGAAAAGAATAACTGCAGTACACATAGATGATTGTGATGCCTTGCTAACCTTCAACTATTAGAAACATCATTAATTAGGAACATTGGTAACTCATCACATATATATAAAAAGAAATGAAGATAAGCTTAGTTTATTACTCTTTTGTATGGCCACTGAACTGGCATTAAATGAGCATCAGCCGAAGTCTCAATTTCACCATAAGGGCGAGGTAGCATTGTATCCCTTTTAAGCACAACCTTCACAACAACTTCACAAAATTGCCTTCCAAGAGGCTGACCTCCTAGTACATTGCTTGGATTAGTTGAAATAATTATTCCCTTGGCTACAGCCTCAGAGCGCAACATGGCATATAAGATCACCTCTTTTCCAATCTGAAATGGTTTATGCACTTGTCAACTAAAATTAAACAAATGTATAGAACTGCTAAAATTGAACAAATGTATAGAACCACTGATAAATATATAAGATGAAGATTTGTAGAGAAATGATGGGAAAATTACATGTTCATCATGTGGGATAGGAGGGGCATTATTCTTCCTGGGCGGGCATGAAGGGGCTGTACTCCCAACAGGGCTGGTGATGCTGCACTCTCGATGAGGCTCAATTGACGCTCATGCAGCACCATGTACAGACAGGGCAGCAGCACGCACAGATGGGGCAGCTGCACACTGCATAGATGGGGCAGCAGCACGGTCCACGGATGGGGCAGCAGCATGGTTCACGGATGGGGCAGCAGCATGCTGCACAGATGGGGCACCAGCACGCTGCACAGATGGGGCACCAACAGGGTCAACATCACGCCCAGGAGCAACCAAGTACTCATCCTCATCATAGTGGTGAGAGTTTTCATTATCTACAAAAGCATCATCTTCAAATGGTTCTGCATGATGTGCCTCATCAACATGTCCTTCGGACCTTGGGCTCTACACAAAACATATGAGAGGGGTAGTATGTATTATTCACATATCACCTTATTATCTAGCCTATAGGAAAGGGATCATTCAATCATAACTTAAGTAAATCAAATGTGTTCAAGTTATTTACCACATGGTTTCGTGAATTAGAACCGTTCTGTGAGATAATTTCCATATTTCTTCTTTCTCGCTCCATTCTTGCCTCCTGCATCTCTGCTATTTGTCGTTCTAGAGCAGCTTTGTCACTTTCAGCCTTTTTACGAGCCAGAACTTCCATTTGAAGCCGTGTTGGCGGGTAACACTTCAAACCCGGGGTACCAACATCTTGGGGTGTTGGTCCTAGACCCAAAGCACGAACACGGCCTCTCGGCTCCTTTTCTCCACAAGCAGCAGCAAAGACATCACCTTGCTGAATTGTTCTCTCTGTCAACTCTGGGCGGGCTTCAGCAATTGATTTCAGTTTATTCTAGCAAAATGGAATATGGATGTTTATACACTAGAGAGAAATATTACGGACTGAAATTCTTTTCGGGAAACAACTTACAATTATTGGTTCTGCATGTTGTGAAGGAATTCCATTTTTTTCTTGTATGTGTTCTGATATAGATTTCATCTCTTTGAGGCGGGCGCCCTAGCTCCACACCCTAAATGAGTTTAATTTCAATACTAAAACTACAACACAAGAATGCACTAAAATACAATGCAAGAGATATTTCTATACCATTTCATGCCTAGAACAAGCAAAGCTTTTGCTTCCTGATGTATGATGTAGCCCCAACTTTGCACGATTAGCTTTGGATATTTCTGTTTGAGCTTAGGACATAAATTGTTGAATTCAGCACATATACTGAAGTACACAAGTCCAATATGCATATATTGACATTTTAATAAGATAGATCAGGAGACCTCCAATGCTCAATGAGAAAATTCTAGTCAGTATCATTAACTCTGTCACCATGTTTTTTCTTCAGTTCCTCATCTATTATTTTTTCATCAAAAAATTGGGCCTTTAAGGTTGCCTTAAATTCCTTCCATTTCCTTGCAGCAGTGACCAAAAACCAGTTGAAGGCAGCATCATCGACTTCATAGATTTCCTAATTTTTCATGGAAAAGCAGCAAATCAGTCCTTACAGTAATAATGCAATATTCAGGATGAGAATGGAATGACCCATGCTGTATACTTCTTTGAAGAATGGAAAAGCAAATCAGTACATGAAACGGTGTAGCAAATCTGTACATAAATCAATGTAGTGTATGCAATATTCTGAATGACAATGGAATAGCAAATCAATACAGCAAAACACTACCAGATTACAGCAACTAAGGTGAAGAAAGGGAAGAAATACCTTTAAATCAGTCCACACTTCATACTTTTTTTCAGCATTAACTAGCCTCCAGTCTGGACACCCAATTGATAGTTTCTTTCTCACTTGACATCCAAGGACACTAGAAAACTGTCTGGAATTCTCTCCAACGCTGACCAAATTCGTTGAGTGTTATTTTGATCTTAGGCATGTTTGGTGTTCTTGCTAATATGTCGTTCATTCTAGTTATGCCTCTTCCTTTCCTCTTCTTTGGTGGACTCTTGTCAAGATCTGTAGTAAGAAATTTTGAATGAGAAACATAAAATATGATAAGATATTTGTGATGCAAAATGACACTCTACTAGACCTTCATTATCGCATAAAAAATCTCCAATTGGCTGATAATCAGGATCTTCTCCAATCTGCTCATTTGCATTTTCAGCATGATTTCTTTGTGACCTTGTGCGCAGATTGTGACCTTCAGTTGCTACATCACTTGTTTGATGAGTTCTCTATAGGAAAGACACATAATGGTGTAGATATTTGTTAAGAAATATGCAATGGTTGTTGTAGTAAATAGAAGTTTATACAAAACCTTTGTTCTTTTATCAGGTTGAACATTCTGCACCAAAGTGTTCATATTAGGCAGATTAAGATCTCTAAGCCTCTTGTTATTGCTTTCAATGTTTTCAAGTCGACGCTGCTCATACTCAGTGAGGGGGACATCCTTATTATTTCTTCTTGGTCTTGACATGTTTTCTTCTGTAAAAGGACAAAGAAATTAGCAAAATCTTAGCAGAAAATCAGTAATAAAATTACAATAGACACATTGTTTGAACATAACTTACTTTTTACAAAGTTTTTTAGGCTTTTTAGCATTAACAATTATACCATCTATATCTGTTCTAACAGAAGGGACAACCCCATTAAGAATATCCACAGTCACATTGCCATTTAGATTAGGCAATGGCATAACTAGTCCATTATCGTTATCTATGTGGTCGTTCTCCAAATTATCGAAGTCATGCACATCTCTTGGGATTGACTGAACAACAGCAGTCCACTCAGTATCAATTGGTTCAGGGACATAGTATACTTGAACTGCTTGTGATGCTAGAATGAAAGGCTCATCTGATATCTTTTCACCTGTATTGAATAAATGCCTAAAGTTTACAGTTGTGATCCCGAATTGATCTGTTTTTACCCATTTGTTCTTGTTAGTGATATGCCCTAGAGGCAACATGGAGATGTTATATATCACATACTATGTTTATGATGCATTACTTTGTTCCTTGAAATAGACATTATCATTATTGATCAATGAGTATGTGACTTATTCATGAGACTCTTAATGCTTAAATGTTGCTATTTCTAAATGATCCCTGATCATATATCATATGAGGAACAAATATGATTCAAAGATCAGCATATGTATTGATTGATGATCATGTCTCATGGATCATGGTATGGTGATACCAAATCAATAATATGGACATGTGTTAGTGAACATATGTTGGATAGACCCGCCATGAGACACTGCAGAGATTCCATGTGTCATCAGTTGGTCTCAAGTAGTGTTTATGTAGAATCCTTAGACTTGAGATCATCATGGTTCCCAACATGCGTAGTAGCTTATTTTGGGACTACTAAACACTACTTCGTAACTGGGTAGTTATAAAAGTAGTCTTCGGGTTTGCCATGAAACATGTAGTGGGATGTGAATGATCAAGATAGAATTTGCCCCTCCTTTTGGGAGAGATATCTCTGGGCCCCTCGATGTAATGGATTATGAAAGTGCATGGCCATGCCAAGGTGATTGAGGAGTCAATCACAAGTTTATAATCCATCACGGAATCGAGAGAGTGATCGAGCTATTAAGAGGATGACACAGGTCTCGCCTTGAGCTCAATCTATATCGTGAGGCAAAGGGATTCGTACATGAGAACATTACAGGTTCAGCCGATATGATCTTTACGTATACTTTGGGGTTAATATGTCTTACTAGAGGCCGCTATTAACAGGGTGACTGGAAAGGTGTTTCCGGGTCGCGACCAAGTATACGTGAACCTACAGGGTCGCACACTTAACGGGTTGGAACACTAATTCGAATATGATTCGGATGTGGGCTCAATTCAGATAGAGATCCGAATAGACTCCTACTGGGCCTCGGTCTATAAGGCCCAATGAGGAGGTCTATATATATGGTGCCAAGGGGCTGAGGGGACGCACGCTTCCAAAACCCTAGCCGCCACCTCCCGAGCCAAACCCTAGCCGCTCGCGAGTGCTAGTACACTCGCGATCGGTGTTCCACCCCCGGACGTGTGGATACCGGTGGAGACGCTGCTCGTTGCGGCGTTGATCGGCATCAACAACCTGCAGATTGGATCTGTTCATGGTGTGATTAATCGCGTGGAGGAGACGATCTGTTCGGGACGATCGACTACTTCCACTACTACCTCGACGCGCGTGGTTGGATCGGCTTCTCCAACTCTTCTTCCGCTGCGCTGCGCGTCTAGTGGTAACGATCCATGATCCCTCCTTAAGCATGATGTTCTTGTGTGCGCGGTAGAAAAATTTTGTTTTCTGCTCTCGTAGCCTACGCGCGTTCCTTTAGTTCTGCACACGGTTGTCAACCCAATCACACTTGAAAAGCACCACATTTCCTTTGTGATGATAGTTTAGTTCTAGAATTTCATTTATGATACCATAATGTCTTGCTTCCTATAATAATGTTACCATTATTGCCACTTTCAAAGCTTGACAACTCAGCAACTACAGCAACCCCACTGTTTTGAATAGGTCTACCATCATCATAGGATTGTGTGTGAAAATTGTATCCATTTATGGTATAGCTACTATACTTCTGTGTAATCGTCATAGGCCCCTTTGCTAAAACTTTTATCTCATCTGGTGCTTCTTCACCCATTGCTTCCACCTGTGATTTTGAAACTACCATTAAAAATAAATGTGAATTTCATATTAACTAACATGCTTTAAGTTTTATTATTACTTACATGCAACCTAAACCACTCATGAAAGGATTCATGATGCATGCGGTTAATGTCTCGTTTATTTCGAAGACCAACTAATGATAGACAATGAGCATGCTTGCTGCAAAGGTCATCATGTTATCACTTTAGTACACAAGGGAAATTGATTGTGTGATTGAAACGATGACTGGTCTAGATAACTTACTCCAAGTAAGGTCCTTTGTTGTCATAGTTGAACAAAACATATCTATGGGTTTGCAACCATGTCTTGTGATCTATACTCACTATGCACTTTTCGGCCAATCCTCGACCAGTGCTATGAAAGAAAGGAGTTGTACTACAATTTTCATCATCTCTAAATTGATGGCTACTTTGAGTCTCATCATGTAAATAGCGAGAACAAAGTGTTAGGCACTCAGTAAACATATACCACTCCATAATTGATCCCTCGGGATGACTTTTTGTATGTACGGAGCCCTTCAATCTCATCAGAAACCTATACACATAAATAAGAGGCAAATTGATATTATCATAAATTAGTAGGTACCTAATTTAGTTCACTAAACTGCAGTATGCCTAAGAAAATTACCTCTCCACAGGCCACATGCTGCGAAAATGGACTAGTCCAACTATTTTTGCTTGTGCAGGAAGATGAACCATCAAGTGTACCATTATATCAAAAAAAGAAGGAAGGAATATAGTCTCAAGAAGGCTCAAGGTTTCAGCTACATCAACCTCCAGACTTTCCATATCACTTATTCGAATGACAGGCGAGCAAAATTTCTTCAAAAAATTAGTTATACGGATCACTGCAGCACTGACTGTTTCAGGTAATATTTTTCTTAAAGCAAGTGGAAGCAAATGTTGTAGAATAATGTGGTTCTCGTGACTCTTAAGCCCAAATATCTTTCTCTCATTAACATGTACATTATGACGTATATCAGATGCATAACCATCAGGAAACTTCACCCCTTTTAGTACTTGACAAAATAACTTCTTCTCATCAGGACTCATTGAGTATGGTGCGGGTGGTAAATAAAATTGGTCTTCAACTTCAACTGGGTGAAGAACACTTCTAATACCTAGAGCTTGAAGGTCCAAGCAAGAATTAAAATTATCCTTGGATTTGCCATCGGTTCCCAGGAATGTATTAACTAAGCTTTCACTCACATTTTTCCCTATGTGCATGAAGTCAAAATTATGCTGCAACATCAAATCTTTCCAATATGGAAGTGTGAACCAAATAGATCTTCTTTTGAATATGACTAATGGCTCCCCTTCCTTGCGTCTCTTGCTTGCTGGTTTCTTTCAAGAAGGTCCTTCCCAAAAACTGTATTAAGATCTTTAGTGCACTCCAAAATCTCCTCTCCGGGGAGTGGAGTAGGTGCTGCCCTAAGCTCAGATTTACCACCAAATTTGTCAGCATCAAACCTAAATGGGTGGTTTTCAGGCAAGAATCTACGATGACCCATATTACAAGTCTTGCTACCATTACCAAGTCTGAGTGAACATGTATACTTGTGACAATCAGGGCATCCTGCTTCACCAGATGTGACAGACCCGGACACATAGCCTAAACCTGGGAAGTCTGTAATAGTCCACAATACTACTGCCCTCAACTGAAAGAACTCACCCTTTGAGGCATCATAGGTTCTAACTCCATTCTTAAACATATCTAACAGATCTAGAAATAGTGGTTTATAATAGACATCCATATCACTGCCAGGAGAATTTCGACCGGGGATCAACAAAGAAAGGATGAAATTTGATTGCTTCATGCACATTGAAGGTGGAAAGTTGTAGGGAATACAAATACCAGGCCAAACGCTATAGCTAACATTCATGCTCCTAAATGGATTAAAACCATCAGTGGCGAATGCTAGCCGGATATTTCGGCTATCTGCAGCAAATTCTGGATGTTTTTTATCAAAGTCCTGCCATACAGGTGAATCTGCAGGATGCCTAAGCAAACCATCTTTTTTTCGGTCTTCATCATGCCATCTCATTAAACTTGCTGTTTTAGAGGATAGAAATAATCTTTTCAGACATTTCTTTATTGGAAAGTAGCGAAGAACCTTTTTAGGAACCTTGTATACATGCTTCCCATCTAGACATCTAGACTCTTCCTTACGGATTTCCATCGTGAAACCTTACATTTCGGACATGAATTCAACTTTGTATTCTCCTTCCAAAAGATAATGCAATCATTTTCACAAGCATGAATACTAGTGTACCCAATTCCTATAGATTTCACCAATTTCTTAGCTTCATGAAAGTTCTAGGTAGTGTTGAACCCTCAGGTAGTGCATCATTAAGTAGATCTAGTAGCAGATTAAAACTCTTATCACTCCACCCTCCAAGGAGTTTGGTGTGGAGTAATCTAATGAGGAAGCGAAGCTGTGTATATTTCTTGCAATTAGGGTACAACTCTTTGCTATTCTCTGCTACCAACTTTTGAATGGAAACTAGCTCCTCACAGGGCTCCAAAACTGAATTATTGTCATCAAAATCTCCTCTATCATCTAAGCCAGCAGCTAAGTCTCTAAGCAAATCAGAGATGTTGTCATCTTCGTCAGACTCCTCCTCCATGACTTCAACACCATCATAATGTCCATGATTCACAGAGGAGCTAACTTCTCCATGTAAGGTCCATGTTCTATACCCTTTTAGAAACCCATCACATATGAGGTGCACACGTACTTCACTTGCCTCTCTCCAAAATGAGTTAACACACTTTCTGCAAGGGCATAATATCTTGCTTCCTACTGCTGAATTCATAAATGCAAAAGCTAAGAAACTGTTCACCCCTTGTTGATATATCTTGGTGTGCCTACATGCAATTACTGCTACAGGCAGCCCTATCACAGACGGTTCGAAACTGTCATCACAGACGGTTCCTGAATCGTTAGTGTCTAGGTGTCAGTGATAGTTGTGGTTATCACAGACGGTTCCCAAGCCGTCTGTGATAACTCACATTACAGACGGTCTTTATTACTAACCGTCTGTGATAGCGAGTATCACAGATGATTTTTTATAAAAAACCGTCGGTGATAGTCTCGTATCACAGACGGTTTTTAAAAAAAACCATCTGTGATACGAGACTATCACAGACGATTTT
Organism: Dendrocalamus latiflorus; assembly: GCA_017311315.1. Lineage (NCBI taxonomy): Eukaryota > Viridiplantae > Streptophyta > Magnoliopsida > Poales > Poaceae > Dendrocalamus > Dendrocalamus latiflorus. Next base: position 40,120,165 of record CM029655.1, read on the forward strand.
TTATAAAAAACCGTCTGTGATACTCGCCTATCACAGACGGTTAGTAATAAAGACCGTCTGTGATATATACAATATCACAGACGGTTTTTAATACTAACCGTTTATGATATTGTGTATATCACAGACGGTTTTCATTACTAACCGTCTATGATATTGTGTATATCACAGACGGTTAGTAGTAAAGGCCGTCTGTGATATCATTCACACCACAGACGGCACTCTTTGAAACCGTCTGTGATATTGTATCACAGACGGATTTTAACAACGAACCGTCTGTGATACCAAGTGCATCCTCCATTTTATTTGATGTTTTTTGGCTAGCCTCAGGATATGCTAGCCATGCCCTCTGAATGCAAGCAAGCAAGCAGATTACAGATAAATGACAGATATAAGTTAATTGCAACTCATAGTAAATTACAACAAAATTCGTACACAGCAGATCACATACATATATAGAATGAAAATCGTTACATAAAATCTGACAAATGAATTCAATTGAAGGAATTGTTTGATTTGTACAGTTGAATCCAATGTTTCAACATCTAATTATCACCATTGCCGGCGTAGAACTCTCCTGTCCTACTTATGACCTCTCCTAGCAAGAATTCGGAGATGATTGCACGAATCTCGACGAGATTGTCAAGATCATATGCACTTTCGTTGAAGTGCACCCGCTGTCGCTAGGAGCAATGTTAAGTCATTAATTAGCATGTGTGTGTAATATAAATACATATATATAATCAGAAAGTAATAATTATTGGAAGGACCTGACAAACCTCTGTGTTGTAGCTACGGGCTAAACAGGAAGAGAGGGGGATCGGTAGAAGAGGAAGAGGGCTAGATCCGGAGAGGTAGTGATCATGGGAGGATGCCACCTCCTGCCCCTCCTGGGGGCTTATATATATGAGAGGGGTAGAATGGGAAATCCCCATTCTACCCCTTAGTGCTTACAAAGGATGAGGGCACATTGGTACATTTACACTGGTATATACCTCTACACTATTGGGCCTATTACATGTTGGACTAGTTGCACGGCCCAGTCACGGGGGGTTGGGCCACCCCTACAACAGTACTCCCTCGACAGCAAGCGCTGAGGTCCCGATGGGCGAGCTGACGTGATCAACCACCCCAGCCCCCCGTTCCCCACCAGCAAGCATAAGGGTGCCGATGCAACTGGTAGCTCGCAGACCGTAGAGGCAATGCCTACGAAGAAATCAGTGAATCCCATAGGCAGACAGCGGAGTCGATCGCCAAAGACGTGCCGCCCCGCCGAGGCAATGCCTACGAGGTGGACGACGGAGTCCAACGCCGAAGGTGTGCCGCCCCGCCGAGGCGATGCCTCCCAGGCGGGCGGCGGAGTCCAGCGCCAAAAGACGTGACATCGAGCGTCGAAGCCGTGCCGCCCCGCCGAGGCGATGCCTCCCAGGCGGGCGGCGGAGTCCAACGCCGAAGACATGCCACCCAGCCGAGGCGATGCCTCCCAGGCGGGCGGCGGAGTCAAGTGCCGAAGACGTGACGTCGAGCGCCGAGGCGATGCTGCCCCGTCGAGGCTATGCTTCCCAGGCGGGCGGCGGAGTCCAGCGCCGAAGACGTGACGTCGAGTGTCGAAGACGTGCCGCCCCGCCGAGGCGATGCCTCCCAGGCGGGCGGCGGAGTCCAGCGCCGTTCCCCTACCTTCAAAAAGAGTGCCCGCGAGGAGCGGGCGCTTGCAGCGTAGGCCGAGGGCGCTACGCACACGGAGGCAGGGAGGCGAGACCGCTGTTCCCCTACCTTCAAAAAGAGTGCGCGCGAGGAGTGGGCGCTTGCAGCGTAGGCCGAGGGCGCCACGCCAACGGAGGTAGGGAGGCGAGACCGCCGTTCCCCTACCTTCAAAAAGAGTGCCCGCGAGGAGCGGGCGCTTGCAGCGTAGGCCGAGGGCGCTACACACACGGAGGCAGGGAGGCGAGACCGCCGGTCCCCTACCTTCAAAAAGAGTGCCCGCGAGGAGCGGGCGCTTGCAGCGTAGGCCGAGGGTGCTACGCACACGGAGGCAGGGAGGCGAGACCGCCGTTCCCCTACCTTCAAAAAGAGTGCCCGCGAGGAGCGGGCGCTTGCAGCGTAGGCCGAGGGTGCTACGCACACGGAGGCAGGGAGGCGAGACCGCCGTTCCCCTACCTTCAAAAAGAGTGTCCGCGAGGAGAGGGCGCTTGCAGCGTAGGCCGAGGGCGCTACGCACACGGAGGCAGGGTGGCGAGACCGCCGTTCCCCTACCTTCAAAAAGAGTGCCCGCGAGGAGCGGGCGCTTGCAGCGTAGGCCGAGGGCCCTACGCACACGGAGGCAGGGAGGTGAGACCGCCGTTCCCCTACCTTCAAAAAGAGTGCCCGCGAGGGGCGGGCGCTTGCAGCGTAGGCCGAGGGCGCTACGCACACGGAGGCAGGGAGGCGAAGGCGCCGTTTCCCTACCTTCAAAAAGAGTGCCCGCGAAGAGCGGGTGCTTGGAGCGTAGGCCGAGGGCGCCACGCCCCCGGAGGCAGGGAGGCGAGACCGCCGTTCCCCTACCTTCAATAAGAGTGCCCGCGAGGAGCGGGCGCTTGCGGCGTAGGCCGCGGGCGCTACGCACACGGAGGCAGGGAGGCGAGACCGCCGTTTCCCTACCTTCAAAATGAGTGCCCGCGAGGAGCGGGCGCTTGGAGCGTAGGCCGAGGGCGCCACGCCCACGGAGGCAGGGAGGCAAGACCGCCGTTCCCCTACCTTCAAAAAGAGTGCCCGCGAGGAGCGGGCGCTTGCAGCGTAGGCCGAGGGCGCTACGCACACGGAGGCAGGGAGGCGAAGGCACCGTTCCCCTACCTTCAAAAAGAGTGCCCGCGACGAGCGGGCGCTTGGAGCGTAGGCCGAGGGCACTACGCACACGGAGGCAGGGAGGCGAGACCGCCGTTCCCCTACCTTCAAAAAGAGTGCCCGCGAGGGGCGGGCGCTACGCACACGGAGGCAGGGAGGCGAAGGCGCCGTTCCCATACCTTCAAAAAGAGTGCCCGCGAAGAGCGGGCGCTTGGAGCATAGGCCGAGGGCGCCACGCGCACGGTGGCAGGGACGCGAGACCGCCGTTCCCCTACCTTCAAAAAGAGTGCCCGCGAGGAGCGGGCGCTTGCAGCGTAGGCCGAGGGCACTACGCACACGGAGGCAGGGAAGCGAGACCGCCATTCCCCTACCTTCAAAAAGAGTGCCCGCGAGGAGCGGGCGCTTGCAGCGTAGGCCGAGGGCGCTACGCACACGGAGGCAGGGAGGCGAGACCCCCGTTCCCCTACCTTCAAAAAGAGTGCCCACGAGGAGCGGGCGCTACGCACACGGAGGCAGGGAGGCGAGACCGTCGTTCCCCTACCTTCAAAAAGAGTGCCCGCGAGGAGCGGGCGCTTGCAGCGTAGGCCGAGGGCGCTACGCACACGGATGCAGGGAGGCGAGACCGCCGTTCCCCTACCTTCAAAAAGAGTGCCCGCGAGGAGCGGGTGCTTGCAGCGTAGGCCGAGGGCGCTACGCACATGGAGGCAGGGTGGCGAGACCGCCGTTCCCCTACCTTCAAAAAGAGTGCCCGCGAGGAGCGGGCGTTTGCAGCGTAGGCCGAGGGCGCTACGCACACGGATGCAGGGAGGCGAGACCCCCGTTCCCCTACCTTCAAAAAGAGTGCCCACGAGGAGCGGGCGCTACGCACACGGAGGCAGGGAGGCGAGACCGTCGTTCCCCTACCTTCAAAAAGAGTGCCCGCGAGGAGCGGGCGTTTGCAGCGTAGGCCGAGGGCACTACGCACACGGAGGCAGGGAGGTGAGACCGCCGTTCCCCTACCTTCAAAAAGAGTGCCCGCGAGGGGCGGGCGCTTGCAGCGTAGGCCGAGGGCGCTATGCACACGGAGGCAGGGAGGCGAAGGCGCCATTCCCCTACCTTCAAAAAGAGTGCCCGCGAAGAGCGAGCGCTTGGAGCGTAGGCCGAGGGCGCCACGCCCCCGGAGGCAGGGAGGCGAGACCGCCGTTCCCCTACCTTCAAAAAGAGTGCACGCGAGGAGCGGGCGCTTGCGGCGTAGGCCGAGGGCGCTACGCACACGGAGGCAGGGAGGCGAGACCGCCGTTTCCCTACGTTCAAAATGAGTGCCCGCGAGGAGCGGGCGCTTGCAGCGTAGGCAGAGGGCGCTACGCACACGGAGGCAGGGAGGCGAGACCGCCGTTCCCCTACCTTCAAAAAGAGTGCCCGCGAGGAGCGGGCGCTTGCAGCGTAGGCCGAGGGCGCTTCGCACACGGAGGCAGGGAGGCGAGACCGCCTTTCCCGTACCTTCAAAAAGAGTGCCCGCGTGGAGCGGGCGCTTGCAGCGTAGGCTGAGGGCGCTACGCACACGGAGGCAGGGAGGCGAGACCGCCGTTCCCCTACCTTCAAAAAGAGTGCCCGCGAGGAGCGGGCGCTTGCAGCGTAGGCCGAGGGCGCTTCGCACACGGAGGCAGGGAGGCGAGACCGCCTTTCCCGTACCTTCAAAAAGAGTGCCCGCGAGGAGCGGGCGCTTGCAGCGTAGGCCGAGGGCGCTACGCACACGGAGGCAGGGAGGCGAGACCGCCGCTCCCCTACCTTCAAAAAGAGTGCCCGCGAGGAGCGGGCCCTTGCAGCGTAGGCTGAGGGCGCTACACACACGGAGGCAGGGAGGCGAGACCGCCATTCCCCTACCTTCAAAAAGAGTGCCCGCGAGGAGCGGGCGCTTGCAGCGTAGGCCGAGGGCGCTACGCACACGGAGGCAGGGAGGCGAAGGCGCCGTTCCCCTACCTTCAAAAAGAGTGCCCGCGAGGAGCGGGCGCTTGCCGCGTAGGCAGAGGGCGCTACGCACACGGAGGCAGGGAGGCGAGACCGCCGTTCCCCTACCTTCAAAAAGAGTGCCCGCGTGGAGCGGGCGCTTGCAGCGTAGGCCGAGGGCGCTACGCACACGGAGGCAGGGAGGCGAGACCGCCGTTCCCCTACCTTCAAAAAGAGTGCCCGCGAGGAGGGGGCGCTTGGAGCGTAGGCCGAGGGCGCTACGCACACGGAGGCAGGGAGGCGAGACCGCCATTCCCCTACCTTCAAAAAGAGTGCACGCGAGGAGCGGGCGCTTGCAGCGTAGGCTGAGGGCGCTACGCACACGGAGGCAGGGAGGCGAGACCGCCGTTCCCCTACCTTCAAAAAGTGTGCCCGCGAGGAGCGGGCGTTTGCAGCGTAGGCCGAGGGCGCTACGCACACGGAGGCAGGGAGGCGAGACCGCCGTTCCCCTACCTTCAAAAAGAGTGCCCGCGAGGAGCGGGCGCTTGGAGCGTAGGCCGAGGGCGCCACGCCCACGGAGGCAGGGAGGCGAGACTGCCGTTCCCCTACCTTCACAAAGAGTGCCCGCGAGGAGCGGGCGCTTGCAGCGTAGGCCGAGGGTGCTACGCACACGGAGGCAGGGAGGCGAAGGCGCCGTTCCCCTACCTTCAAAAAGAGTGCCCGCGAGGGGCGGGCGCTACGCACACGGAGGCAGGGAGGCGAAGGCGCCGTTCCCCTACCTTCAAAAAGAGTGCCCGCGAAGAGGGGCGCTTGGAGCATAGGCCGAGGGCGCTACGCACACGGAGGCAGGGAGGCGAGACCGCCGCTCCCCTACCTTCAAAAAGAGTGCCCGCGAGGAGCGGGCCCTTGCAGCGTAGGCCGAGGGCGCTACGCACACGGAGGCAGGGAGGCGAAGGCGCCGTTCCCCTACCTTCAAAAAGAGTGCCCGCGAGGGGCGGGCGCTACGCACACGGAGGCAGGGAGGCGAAGGCGCCGTTCCCATACCTTCAAAAAGAGTGCCCGCGAAGAGGGGCGCTTGGAGCATAGGCCGAGGGCGCCACGCCCACGGTGGCAGGGAGGCGAGACCGCCGTTCCCCTACCTTCAAAAAGAGTGCCCGCGAGGAGCGGGCGCTTGCAGCGTAGGCCGAGGGCACTACGCACACGGAGGCAGGGAAGCGAGACCGCCCTTCCCCTACCTTCAAAAAGAGTGCCCGCGAGGAGCGGGCGCTTGCAGCGTAGGCCGAGGGCGCTACGCACACGGAGGCAGGGAGGCGAGACCGCCGTTCCCGTACCTTCAAAAAGAGTGCCCGCGAGGAGCGGGCGCTTGCAGCGTAGGCCGAGGGCACTACGCACACGGAGGCAGGGAGGCGAGACCCCCATTCCCCTACCTTCAAAAAGAGTGCCCACGAGGAGCGGGCGCTTGCAGCGTAGGCTGAGGGCGCTACGCACACGGAGGCAGGGAGGCGAGACCGCCGTTCCCCTACCTTCAAAAAGAGTGCCCGCGAGGAGCGGGCGCTTGCAGCGTAGGCCGAGGGCGCTACGCACACGGATGCAGGGAGCCTAGACCGCCGTTCCCCTACCTTCAAAAAGAGTGCCCGCGAGGAGCGGGCGCTTGCAGCGTAGGCCGAGGGCACTACGCACACGGAGGCAGGGAGGTGAGACCGCCGTTCCCCTACCTTCAAAAAGAGTGCCCGCGAGGGGCGGGCGCTTGCAGCGTAGGCCGAGGGCGCTACGCACACGGAGGCAGGGAGGCGAAGGCGCCGTTCCCCTACCTTCAAAAAGAGTGCCCGCGAAGAGCGGGCGCTTGGAGCGTAGGCCGAGGGCGCCACGCCCCCGGAGGCAGGGAGGCGAGACCGCCGTTCCCCTACCTTCAAAAAGAGTGCACGCGAGGAGCGGGCGCTTGCGGCGTAGGCCGAGGGCGCTACGCACACGGAGGCAGGGAGGCGAGACCGCCGTTTCCCTACCTTCAAAATGAGTGCCCGCGAGGAGCGGGCGCTTGCAGCGTAGGCAGAGGGCGCTACGCACACGGAGGCAGGGAGGCGAGACCGCCGTTCCCCTACCTTCAAAAAGAGTGCCCGCGTGGAGCGGGCGCTTGCAGCGTAGGCCGAGGGCGCTACGCACACGGAGGCAGGGAGGCGAGACCGCCGTTCCCCTACCTTCAAAAAGAGTGCCCGCGAGGAGCGGGCGCTTGGAGCGTAGGCCGAGGGCGCTACGCACACGGAGGCAGGGAGGCGAGACCGCCATTCCCCTACCTTCAAAAAGAGTGCACGCGAGGAGCGGGCGCTTGCAGCGTAGGCCGAGGGCGCTACGCACACGGAGGCAGGGAGGCGAGACCGCCGTTCCCCTACCTTCAAAAAGTGTGCCCGCGAGGAGCGGGCGTTTGCAGCGTAGGCCGAGGGCGCTACGCACACGGAGGCAGGGAGGCGAGACCGCCATTCCCCTACCTTCAAAAAGAGTGCCCGCGAGGAGCGGGCGCTTGGAGCGTAGGCCGAGGGCGCCACGCCCACGGAGGCAGGGAGGCGAGACTGCCGTTCCCCTACCTTCAAAAAGAGTGCCCGCGAGGAGCGGGCGCTTGCAGCGTAGGCCGAGGGTGCTACGCACACGGAGGCAGGGAGGCGAAGGCGCCGTTCCCCTACCTTCAAAAAGAGTGCCCGCGAAGAGCGGGCGCTTGGAGCGTAGGCCGAGGGCGCCACGCCCACGGAGGCAGGGAGGCGAGACCGCCGTTCCCCTAACTTCTAAAAGAGTGCCCGCGAGGAGCGGGCGCTTGCAGCGTAGGCCGAGGGCCCTACGCACACAGAGGTAGGGAGGCGAGACCGCCGTTCCCCTACCTTCAAAAAGAGTGCCCGCGAGGAGCGGGCGCTTGGAGCGTAGGCCGAGGGCGCCACGCCAACGGAGGTAGGGAGGCGAGACCGCCGTTCCCCTACCTTCAAAAAGAGTGCCCGCGAGGAGCGGGCGCTTGCAGCGTAGGCCGAGGGCGCTACGCACACGGAGGCAGGGAGGCGAGACCGCCGGTCCTCTACCCTTCGAACGGGTGGCAGCGGAGCTGGCGGCCCGGCCGAAGTTGAGACGCGCACGCTCCGCCCCGACGCTTGTCCTTCCAAAGGGCGGGCTACCGCGTTGTACTATGCCTTCCCGTGAGTGGGGCACGCGGCGGCTTATGATTGGGGCGCCGCGGTATGCCAGGGGTTGCGTGACCGCAACGGCTTGCATTGACTGTCCTTGGTTCTGCGGTTGCGTGCGGCGCGTACCGCCACGATGCCTCGGTCTTGGTTATGGGGAATCGTGCGAGACAGGCTTCTGCACCACTGTGGTTGGGCCCGGTGTGCGGACCGTCGCGACGCTTCGAAGGCGGCCCTAGGGGTGAGGCGGCTTAAGATGGCCCCCGTAACCGTGCCCCCGTACTTCTGCACTCTCCTTTCGCCCGCATCACCCTTTACGCCCCTTTTTCAATCTGTTACGGCCGTACTGTTTCCTCCGCGAGAAGTGATGGCGTCTGGCGACAATCACGGCCCAGCGGCGAGCAGCGGCGGCGTTCGCCAGCGGTCATCGCGGCTGGAGGTGAAGTATTCGCTCGGCGAACGCGATCCGGCGATGGCGGACAAGCGTGGGTGGCGGCGGAGAAGGGGGGCTCGTTTTCCGGTGAGCTGGGCCGCTCACTTGTGACCGAGAAGATGATCCAAGGGTTGCTGCGTGAGGGGAAGCTATCTGACCGCCAGGCGGTGCGATTGCCTTCCGTCGACGAGACGGAACCGCACCCTGCACCGTCAGAGGCTATTGTGTTCGTCGCCTTCTTGGACACAGGGCTCCGCATCCCGGTGGCGACGATTGTGGGTGCCGTGCTGCGGACCTTCGAACTAGAGCTGGCGCAGCTGACTCCGAACGCCGTGGCCTGACTCGCCGTATACAGCTGGGCTTTACGCTCGGGAGCGTGCTGGCCCAGCTCTTCTTTATTTGCCTACCTGCACGAGCCACGGTTCCAGCCCAAGGATCGGAAGGATGGGACGCTGTCGAACTTCGGTAGTGTCAGCTTCGTTCTCCGGTCGGGCTGTGCCAAGCTTTTCCCTGCGAACTCCACCCGCGGGAAGTGGGAGTCCCACTGGATGAAGCGGTGGTTCTATCACCGTGTAGAGAGCTGGAGCGGCCTCGAGTGCACGGGACGGCCGCTCGCCTTCAAGACCTCGCCCGGCCGGACCCTGGACGACGAGGACAAGCGGAGGGCCCGGCGACTCGTAGGCTTGGCGGCCCGCTTCAACATGCGCGATCTCGCCGAGGAGTTCGTGATGTACGGCGTGGCGCCGCTTGCGAGCAGCTGGCGCCTCGCCGCTGAGTGGCGTCGGGAGGACAACGTTCAGCCGTCGGTCTGCGTACTGCCGGTGCCCACCGATCCTCGTAAGTGCCGATCACCTCTTTCCTGTTCGTGCGGAGTGCACTATGTATTCACCCCCGTTTTCCTTTTGCTTGGACTTAGATATTAGTCTAGAGGACGCAGAGCGGCTTGTGCGCGTGTTCCTTGGGCCGTACACCAGCAGGGAGCATGAGCAGCGCACGTCAGCGACTACGGTGGTGAGGCTGGGGTGGCTAAACCGCGTGTGCGAGGCCCTGGGTCTTGCCGTGCCAGATCGCACTCGTCCGTCTTCACAACAGCGGGATGTCGGTGCCGCCAAGACGAAGACGCCGTCTCGCAAGAGGGGCCGAAGCGAAGCGTCTGCCGTGCTTGGTATAGCAGCCACCCCTGCCGCTGCCATCAGCGCGGCCGACGCGGAGTCGGATTCGGCAAAGTACGCCGACTCGGACTTGGAGGCTGAGGATGCCGGGGGCGAAGGGTCGTCAAGGGGCGCCCTGGACGGCGGGCTTGCGGCAACCGGCCGGAGGGAGGAAATCTCGTCGCCCCCAGTGGTCGTCGAGACAGGATCCGAGCCAGGCAGCGACGCCAAAGCAGGGGCGGCGGCTGTGGTCACGTCTCCGATCACGGTCACCCCGTTGCCGGAGGCGCAGCCTTCTGCCCCGGCCACTATGACGCCGGAGGGGTGGCCTTCGGTCCTGGGCGCCGCGACACCGGAGGCACAGTCTTCGATCGTGATCACTGCAGCGTCGGAGGCGCAGCGCTTGGCCTCCCCTTCGGAGACTCACGGGGCTGGGCCTCCGCCAATGGCGGTAGCCGAAACCGGGATGCCACTCGTAGAGGTTACCACCGTGGGGCGTTCGCCCCCTGGTGCAGCATCCGCGGGAGCTACTCCCGCAATGGTTACCAAGACGGGGCCGCTGTCGCCTGCTCTGGCCAAGCGGCCGCGCTTGCGGCCGTGGCTCGAGCAGACGTCGAGAGGGTTCACCGTGGTGACGAGCGTCGGGAGTTTGTGGGACTCTGACGCCCGTGCCGAGGTCCCTACGGCGCCTTCCCCCCTGCACTTCAGGCCACGCCGTCCACCTCGCCGGAACGAACTGCGGCGGCCTCAACCACGGGGGCCTCTGCTCCTCGCGGAACCGCCGGCCCCTACGGTCCTCCGGCTACCACTGAAGGTAAGCTGACTTACCCTGGTATGTTTTGTGTTGCTCCCTGTGGTGTGCTCACGTGCATCCTTGGCTGCAGCGTCGCTTATTCCGGAGGAGGAGCTTCTGCTGGAGCATGGAGGTTCTGGTGCTGCTGGGGCGAACGTCCTGCGCCCCGGCCCTGTGGACTTTGTGCCCCTGCCGGAGACGCTACGGGCGTGGCACGTCATCATGGATGACACGGCCGCCAGCGTCAGGCAGCAGGCACTGCCGTTGTACGGGGTGGATCGTCTCGGGGACGCCTTCGAGGTGTCACGGGTGCGGGTGAGTACATGCCTAAATGACCACGCTCGATGATGCCAGGCTTGCTGAACCGCTTTTTCGCTCTGCAGACGCTGGTGCTGGGTAGGCCCTTCAGACGGCTTATATCCAGGTGCAAAGGGCGCTGGAAGATAGGCTGCGGGTCACCGAGGAGCAGCTGCGTGAAGCCGCGGAGACCCGGGCTGCCCAAGATGCTCGCGCCCGCCAGCTAGAAGCGGAGTGCGCCGAAGCGAAGGCGCACGCTGGGGAACTTGCTGCGTCGGCCCGGGAGTCCATTATAGAGGCGGCGCAGCGAGGATTCGCGATGGAGTGGGACGGCCTCCTGCAGCAGGTCGCTTCGCTAGAAAAGGAGAAAGGCGAACTTGCCTTGCTTCTGGCGGAGCGCAACCGAACGCTTGACGAGGCTTCGATGGTTGCGTGGGACGCCCTGCAGGCGCTGGAGAGCCATCTCGAGGGGCTTGTGGCGAAAGTGCCGGACCACACCTTCGGCCCGGAGGAGCTGCCGCTGACCCTTCGCTGGATCAAAGATGCCGCCGACGTCGCGCGCGGTGCCGCGATGTCCTTCGGCAACCACTGCGCCTATGTGGCATCGTGCATGGTCTGCGCCCTCCTACGGCACCGCGGCTGCACACACATCGCTGGGCTGGAGGATCCTCAACTGGAGATGCCCGGCAGGGCCGGAGTGATGTTCGGAGGGGTCCGCGCCGTCCGTCGCGCCGTCCGTCGCGCCGTCAAATGCTTCTACGAGCAGATCTGGGACAACGTCGGAGTGGCCGCCGCGCAGATTGAGCTCCGGAAGTCCCTTCATGATAAGGGGAGCCTCGGCCAATTTCTGGACGAAGTCCCGCGGCGCGACGAGGGCGGCACCGGGGCCTCCGAACCTGCCGAAGGCTCACAGGTGCGAGGCCGAAGTAGCTAGGCGCGGGCGTGCGTTGTAATGTCCATCCCTTTGTTTGAATGAACCAAGTGCACACTTGCCTCAGGAGCTGACTTTGACTTGTGTCCCGAGCAGCTTCCTTGCTGGGGGTGCCTGCTTGCGTCTGGCCTTGCGACCCGACGGCGGCTTTGACGCTGGCAAAGGGCCGAGGATTCGTTGAACTTTTGGGCAGGCCGACCTTCTTCGGGCGGGTCCCCGGCTTTAGCGCGTGTTAAGGATGAGCCCGCGGAGTAGTGGCCTATCGCAGCAGGGATGCCGCCGGGCCTTTGTACCTTTGTGATTTTTCCAATATACATAAGATTCTCCGGCGTTTCGGGATATGCGCTGCAAGTTTCCCTCTCGGGTTCACTAACATGCCACACGCTGCGCGGAGGCGAAGTCTCTACGCTCGAAGTGCGTCGCTGGCGAAGCAGTTGCGCGGGGGCTCCGTCCGCCCAGCCGAGGTGGCGCGTGCGGAGGCGAAAGTGCGCGCACATTGCGCTCTCCCACCCCTCGCGGCGGGGGTATCCTCTGGTGTACTTCGTGCTCCGCCCCCTACCCTTCGAGCGAGCGGCAGCGGAGCTGGCGCCCAAGTCGAAGTAGAGACGCGTGCGCTCCGTCCCCTTCGGGCATCCCTCGTGGGAGCAGCCTCTCGTGCGCTGTGTGCCATCCGGCTCGGCGGGGTGCACGATTAATATCGGCATCTCTGTTCCGCCGAGCGCGCGGAGGGCACCCGCACTTTATTTAGACTCCGTAGAGTGCGCGGGATCAGCGTCCACGTCTTATTTATACTCCGGGGAGTACGCATAGGGACGAAGTCCCTGGCGTGCGCGGAGTTCGCGTCTTGTTTAGACTCCGTAGAGTGCGCGGGATCAGCGTCCGCGTCTTATTTATACTCCATGGAGTACGCATAGGGACGAAGTCCCTGGCGTGCGCGGAGTTCGCGTCTTGTTTAGACTCCGTAGAGTGCGCAGGGAGAGCGTCCGCGTCTTTTTTTTATAGTCCGTGGACTCGCGCGTGCGGAGGTAAACCTCGACGTCACGACTTATTTAGAGTCCGTAGACTGGCGCGTGTGGAGGTGAACCTCGACGTCACGTCTTATTTAGAGTCCGTAGACTGGCGCGTGCGGAGGTGAACCTCGATGTCATGTCTTATTTAGAGTCCGTAGATTGGCGCGTGCGGAGGTGAACCTCGACGTCATGTCTTATTTATACTCCGTGGAGTGCGTGCGAAGGCGTCCCCCCGCACGTCTTTGGTTTATACTCAGGCCCGTCACCTTTGGCTACGGCGAGTGCACACGCGAACGTGCGTCTTTGGTTTATACTCAGGCCCATCACCTTTGGCTACGGCGAGTGCACACACGAACGTGCGACTTCGATTTATACTCAGTCCCGTCCCCTGGCTACGGCGAGTGAAGACGCGAACGTGCGTCTTTGGTTTATACTCAGGCCCGTCACCTTTGGCTACGGCGAGTGCACACGCGAACGTGTGACTTCGATTTATACTCAGTCCCGTACCCCTGGCTACGGCGAGTGCACACGCGAACGTGCGTCTTTGGTTTATACTCAGGCCCGTCACCTTTGGCTACGGCGAGTGCACACGCGAACGTGCGACTTCGATTTATACTCAGTCCCGTACCCCTGGCTACGGCGAGTGCACACACGAACGTGCGTCTTTGGCTTTGGGCGCCCGGAGCGCGCGCGTAGGCCAGGCCTCCGCGCGCCCTTCGCCGCATTTTGATGCATAATAACCAGCAATGAGCGACAAATGGTTTGTCCCTGGCGCGGCTGGAGCCTCTAGTGGTCAGGCTATCTGTAGGGCCCACCCAGCTGCCTTCGAATGATGCCGCAGGACTTCCGCTCTGCGGTGCCGACCCTAAGATTGTCGTTGAACTTCTCGACGCAGATATCTAGTACCTGGTTCGATGCGCCGGGCCATATCTTGGTCGCCACGGATGGTAATGATAGCCCGCGGCCCCGGAATCTTCATGCATAGATAGCCGTGGTGCGGCACCGCGCCGAAGGAGTTGAGGATTGGGCGCCCTAGTATGGCATTGTAGGGGTACGGGAGGTCAACCACGTCGAAGGTGGCGTCTTCGGCCCGCACATTGTCGTCTTGGCCAAACGAAACTTGGAGGCATATCTGGCCAAGCGCCCATAGGGGTTGTCCCCCGAAGCCTTGCAAGGGAACTCCCGAGGGCCCTAGACGGCTTCGAGGGATCCCCATCTGGTCGAAGGCCGCCGCAAACAATACATTTGCGGAGCTACATCCGTCTACGAGGGCACGCCCCACGTCGCATCCCGCGATGATGACCCGGATGACTAGGGGGTCCTGGTGAGGGAAGTCTACGCCTCGGGCATCCTCGGGTGTGAACGTGACTTTGCGCTGTGCCCAGTCCGGCGGTGCTTGCGTTGGGTACGCCGCCACGTGATGTAACCTTCGCGCATAGGCCTTCTGCTGCCGTGCTGAGCCGAACTCCAGTGCAGAGCCTCCGGATATGACGTTGATGACCTTGCGGTGTGTTGCCTCCGGGGCCTGCAGCGGCAGGAGGCCCTCCCGGGGCTGCTGCACGTGGGCCTGGATCCATAGGGGGCCTTCCTAGGGCTGTACCCCTTGCCCCTGAATCTGCATGGGGGCTTGGTATGGGACCTGGACATGGGCCACCACAAGCGGACGCGCCTCCGGGTTCCTGTCCCTAGTGACGCTCTGGCAGAGCGCCGCAATGGAGACGCACGAGCGTGTGTCGTGGGTGCCTCGGCCGTGGACTTCACACCACAGCCCATGCTGCCGGTCGTCGTAATCTCCCTGGCCTCTGTCATCACGGCCTCGGCCGCGGCCGCGACCCCCTCGGCCTCGGCGCCCCCGATTGCTACGACCCGCGGGGACATGCATGTATTCTTTCTACTTCCATTCCTAATGGACAAAGAATCTTCTTGGCTTGGTAGGTGGTTCTCGGCAACACATTTCCCGTTGGAAGCATGTCCACTAGGAGACCTAATAATGCCGTGAAACTCTTGTCGGACCAACCATTGCTTACCTTCAATTTTAGCAGTTCTAGAACTGATGACAACCTCGTGTATTGTGGCTTGCAGCTCGGGAACAAAGGTTTCTCCGAGTCCTCCATCAAGCCCTCGAATTTACCAAACTCTCTCTCACTATAGTTCCCTTCTGCATCACGTAACATCTGATCTAGATTGTCATCCTGCGACCTATCCTCATGATCGAAAGAACAGTCCACAACTGGCATATCGTTGTCTTCCTCGACTATGTCATAACTACCTTCTTGTGTACTCTTCTCTTCACCATGACTAGTCCAACATTTGTACCCTTTTCTGAAACCCCTTCGAATCAAGTGAGCTTCAATCTGCGCTGAGTTGCTAAACATCTTGAGATTATCACAATCAATACATGGGCAATACATATATTTCATCCCCTTCTTCAACATATCCAGCTCGGCCGCCCTTCTAAAAGCAGACACGCCAGTAATGTACTCTTCACTCACACAGTTCTCAATATACATCCAGCTTCGGTCCATCTACGCTACACAAGTGACAAATGGGTGTCAAAAATGATTATTACCCCTACTACTAACCTCTGATCAGATCACTAAGAATGTTAAGTAATTGAGTGCTAATCTCTGATCAGATCACTAAGAATGTTAAGTAATTGAGTATACTAACCTCTGATCAGATCACTAAGAAGACAGTGATATTTTTTCACCCCCAACTCCCTAAAGACGGCCGCCTTGCTCCACCGATGCAGCGCAATGAAGACAGATCGGTGTCGACTTCCTTCGAGTAGGTACGCCAAGTAATTAATACTACCCAGAATATCACAGACGGTTCCAACCACAAATGGTCTGTGAAAATGACATATCACAGACGGTTTGATGTAATGATGGCCCGATCTTTCGAGAGGTACTGATAAGTCGATTGTGGAGATCTCGACGTTGATGATCCAAAGGCTCCGACCAAAACAGATCGAACCCCTCGCAATCACTACACCACTGCTCTGTTGGTTATCAACCGTGCCGAACACGATTGACCTCGCCAAGAAGGCTATCTCCTGCAAGCGAATCGAGAACACAAGCAAGAGAGTACAAGATGCAATTTGAAATTGCGAATAAAGATTAAGTTCACAAGTTGGGTTTCCTCAAACCGAACATGCGGCGAAACTGCTAAGCAGAATAAACTCTTAAGAAAAACCCAAGGAAAACTAAAGGGGTGCAGCCTCCTTAAATAGGGGAGGGGAAAGCCGCACTTATCTAATGACAAGGGATATGGTACTATTCATGGTTACTATTCACGCGCCCGTGCTACTGTTCACGTGAACAGTACCGGCCCAAATAGCCCAAGTTACAAGGCCCTCGGCCCACTTTGACTCGGACTGGAAAAGTGACGTGATTTGTTTCGCAGTTTCTGATCTGCTCGGATGGAGTTTGGAGGTGAGACCAGATCCATCTGAAAGTAGACTCCAAGAGCTTTCCAACGAGTACTTACGGGCCCTGAGAAGCCTTCTGGATCAAAAGTTATAGCCGTTTGAAATTGGTTTGTCAGGCAGAATCCGAATTGATCTGGAGGCCGAATTGGATTCCAAAACCTGTCCAACTTGAACCCTTGCTTCAATTGGTTCCAAAGTGATGTGGTGCTACAAATATATATATTTTCATCATTAGGTAGCATCATATTCTCATTTAAAATGTGTTGAAGTTGAAGAAACGAATTCACCTTTAGTTCAATCTTGATATTGACCGCTATGGTCGTATGTGTTGGTGGCGTGGTCACATCATCCTCCCCTTCTTGACAGAAAACCGTCCTCGGTTTTAACATAGGTGTAGCATCACGTATTGCATGATCTTGATCATAAATCTTGGTACATGATAACAAACGTAACAAACTCTCATTATGTAATATTATAAGTTCTTTATCAAATAAAGTAAAATCTCTTTGAAACGAGCTCACCTCATAATTTAAGTGATGTGTAGGAGCTCTTGTAATTGGAACAACAAGTATAGCAAATATGGTTGTATCCATAGGGTACATGTTCTTATCATCCTCCCCTTCTTGCAAACAAAGCCGTCCTCGGCTTTTGATAAGCTGAATAAATGGTAACAAAGAAGCCAAGGTGTATGCATGGTATATGTATATGTCATCCGTTTTAACCGTTCTTAGTTGTTGCACAATTAATGTTATAAAACAGCAATGATCATAAAATCTCGTTGTATTATTAACCCAAAAGTAATCATATATGTTAATGAGCAATTCAAAATTTCTCACACAGTAATTATTGCAACTTGTTTTGCAAATGTAAGTGAAGCATTTATGCAATTCAAATCTTTGAATTTGTAAACTTGTAGTGGTGGCACATATGGGCAAAACTACAACTTTTGGAATCAAGCAAAGTTCATCTATATAATCATATCTCAATTGAACAATAGCAAATTCATCTAGTAAGAGTGAAGAGCTTTGTATGTTCGGCCATAATTCATCATCTTTATTCAGATTGTCTATACTAGATGGTGCAAAAAGAGATGAACACATAGGCATTGAATGAGTACTAAATTTTACTTCCCTCTCACATTCAACATGATTCAGCATACAAGAATTGTTGTCCCAAACAATAAGTTTCAATTCATCCATGTGATCGCAAGTTATGCATATTCGATATACAAGAAATTGATTTTCCACACCATAATCTCCAATCAAATTAAACTTATATCCAGGGGTGTAGGTACTAAATAAGAATTTCGAACATGCAAGTTCAGAAACTTTCTCCATAGCATGTGACAATTTCATAGGTAGATCCAACATGATGTAACACAATGAATTAGCAGGAGAAATTCTAGTCAAAACTTCTTTATGTGTTATTAATTTAACATGTGCAAAATTATGAGAATTTAGATCAGCACATGGTTCATTTAAGTCAACACATGGAACATCAAAAGATTGCACTATAGTAGGTATATACTCACAAGGTTGCTCTATGTCTTGTTGTAGCACCAAATCAGTACCGTGAGCGATGATAGCACCATGTTCTTTACCTTTTTGGCTCTCCTCAGATGATGTAAGGGCATCCATCTCCTTATCTTCATTCTCAACCAATGGGGTCAACGATTCCATCAGCTCATGCTCCTCTTCGGCATGGTTCTCAACTACCTGCAAGTTGTTAGTCACAGAAAAGGGCACAAACACAGGTTTGTTCTCATGATCATCACCATTACCTGCAAGGTTAGCTGCAAGAGTATATTCATCCTCAACATCACTAGCACTTACATAACCACCATCTTCTGTCGCAATGTACGCCCGCTGACTTGTGCAAACTCTCATGACGTGGCCCATCCCTTTACAACGGTGGCACACAATGCCCGTCGTACGGCCCGTGGAAGCAACCAATGAAGAGCTCTGTGCTGGTGCTTGCACACTAGTAGATTTACTCGTCTCGGGTGCGCGTGATAGTGGCGGTGGTGCTGCTGAACGCGCCCTACTCACAGAGGGGGCAGCAGCTCGACAAATAGGAGGTGGGGCTATCTTGGCTTGCCCAGGCGTTGATCTCGATGTAGACGTACCTTCAAAGTTGCTCCTTGTCCTTTGTTGCCTACCCTGCAATTCTTTTTCTGCCAAACAAGCAAGCTGGAACAACTGGTTAACAGTAGTAAAATCTTTATAATCAACAATGTCCTGAATTTCACGCCGTAACCCCCCGTAAAAATGACAAATCTTATCCTCCTCATCTTCTACAACATTACAACGCAACAAGCCTATTTGTAGTTCTTGATAATATTCCTCGACAGATTTATTACCTTGGTCTAAGCACTGCAATTTCTTATGCATTTCATGTTTAAAAGCAGGAGGAACAAATCTAGCACGCATATCTTCTTTTAACCGCTCCCATGTATCAGGTTGTAAGCGCATGGTACCCAGGTCATTCCACCAGATAATAGCAAAGTCCTTAAACTCACTAGTAGCTTGTCTAACTCTATGTTGCTCAGGAACCAAGTGAGAATTAAACTTCTGCTCTACCGTCATCTCCCAATCAAGGTATATTTCAGCATCATAAAGACCAGAAAAAGACGGAATGGTAAACTTGTATTTAGCAAATGGGTCATGATTAGAATGATCATTGTGGTGCTGAAAATTATTACCTCCCATACCGTGACGGTTTTGATGTAGGCGGTGTCGTGGGCGTGCATCTTGGGCAGCAAATGAAGCACTGGCGTCGCGGTTTTGTCTCTCATTAGTGGAACTGATGGAGCGCTGCCATGTGTCCATCGAAGCTTGAAGCTTCCTATTGATGCGTTGTCCATCCCAGAGTGTCATGAGCTCTCCCTTTAAAACACACACTTGATCATCAGACGACCCACCTGTCATGGTTAGTAGAAAACAAAAGACAATACAAAGGTATTATCCCTATCCACTACTAGGTGGTGGAAGGTGGAATCACACATTCTCAAGTGTCTTACCACACTCTTACAAGTGTTCTTACCAATGCAGCAGGTGGTACAACCGGTGGCTGGTTCACGACACCGTGTCGAGCGTGGGTACGATTGCAAGAGGGAACCTGTTCTGATCAAGAGTAGGTGTAGCTTGGAAGGCACAATATGGTAGCAATGGAGAACAATCAGTTAATTTCAGAATTGCATAGAATTGAATTATAGTCCGTATCTAGCACTTAGCCTATGTTGCTGATCAACCAACAATGGAAGAAGGCTAAAAACAAGTGTATGGCAATGTGTGGGAGTGGTAAATATAAGATAATTCAATCCAATGCAATCTGGAATTGAGGAACACAAGGATTGACCCAAAACTGAAAACTGAAGATTTCTGTCCACTGGACAGTACATCGGTATTTTGGCCGTAACTTTTTGTCAGATGCCTCTTTTTCACTGATTATTTTTTTCTCTGTTTTCTGACAGCTTTTTCTACAGATTTTCTTTTGGGCCAACTTCCGAAACCCGACACAGAAATTCGCACAAAAATCACAAGTGCAGACTGTTGCAGATTCAAAACAGATAATTGGGTCAACTTTCACCGCACATATCTCTTAACTGCCTTGCTGGAATGTCGTGAAATTTTACAGATAGATGGATAATGAATTTTTGAATCTAATGGCGGTGGTCTCACTCAAAAATAATCTCGGAATCAAAAGATATGGCGTTTTTGGTGGCGGCTGCAGAGAAAGGAGAAATCAGCCGAAATTGGAAATTAGGGTTTGGGGTGGGGAATTTTTCTTTTGTTTGGATTTTTAATGGAACAAGGATGTGACCAGCAACTAGACAATGCTAATATGGACATAAATTCAATTTAGCAAACCAAAACTAACAGATTGAAAGGCACAACGAGGTTTGGACAGCGGAATTAATTCTTTTTGTGGGGCAATTTTTTCTCCGGACTATAGGAAATAAAAACCAATCTACTAACTAGGGATACAAGAATTACCTCACGGGCAACCGTTGCTCTGATACCAACTGATGTAACGATGGCCCGATCTTCCGAGAGGTACTGATAAGTCGATTGTGGAGATCTCGACGTTGATGATCCAAAGGCTCCGACCAAAACAGATCGAACCCCTCGCAATCACTACACCACTGCTCCGTTGGTTATCAACCGTGCCGAACACGATTGACCTCGCCAAGAAGGCTATCTCCTGCAAGCGAATCGAGAACACAAGCAAGAGAGTACAAGATGCAATCTGAAATTGCGAATAAAGATTAAGTTCACAAGTTGTGGTTCCTCAAACCGAACATGCGGCGAAACTGCTAAGTAGAATAAACTCTTAAGAAAAACCCAAGGAAAACTAAAGGGGTGCAGCCTCCTTAAATAGGGGAGGGGAAAGCCGCACTTATATAATGACAAGGGATATGGTACTATTCATGGTTACTGTTCATGCGCCCGTGTTACTGTTCATGTGAACAGTACCGGCCCAAATAGCCCAAGTTACAAGGCCCTCGACCCACTTTGACTCGGACTGGAAAAGTGATGTGACTTTTTTTGCAGTTTCTGATCTGCTCGGATGGATTTTGGAGGTGAGACCAGATCCATCTGAAAGTAGACTCCAAGAGCTTTCCAACGAGTACTTACGGGCCCTGAGAAGCCTTCTAGATCAAAAGTTATAGCCGTTTGAAATTGGTTTGTCAGGCTGAATCCGAATTGATCTGGAG
This sequence comes from Dendrocalamus latiflorus, assembly GCA_017311315.1. Classification (NCBI taxonomy): domain Eukaryota; kingdom Viridiplantae; phylum Streptophyta; class Magnoliopsida; order Poales; family Poaceae; genus Dendrocalamus; species Dendrocalamus latiflorus. The sequence continues at coordinate 40,140,828 of CM029655.1, forward strand.
GCCGAATTGGATTCCAAAACCTGTCCAACTTGAACCCTTGCTTCAATTGGTTCCAAAGTGATGTGGTGCTACAAATATATATATTTTCATCATTAGGTAGCATCATATTCTCATTTAAAATGTGTTGAAGTTGAAGAAACGAATTCACCTTTAGTTCAATCTTGATATTGACCGCTATGGTCGTATGTGTTGGTGGCGTGGTCACATCACGGTTCGTATTAATAACCGTCTGTGAATTATCACCGATGGTTATTAATATTAATCGTCTGTGATACAAACAATATCACAGACGGTTCAAATTAATAACCGTCTGTGATTGTTGACTATCATAGATGGTTCGAAATACCAACCGTCTGTGATAGTCCTTCACAGACGGTTTACATCACAAACCGTCTTTGATAGTTCACTCCGTACGCATGACTGCCAATTCGAAGCATAGCATAGCTACCGAGGCACATCCGAGGCCTGCTGCTGTGTCTTGAGGAATGCCAAGAGCTGGTCTCTTTAGATGTGGCATTCTCAAGACACAGCAGCAGGCCTCGGATGTGCCTCGGATGATATGCTATGCTTCGAATTGGCAGTCATGCGCCTGACGAAATAGTTCATCTTTCCACCCAAATGGTCCATGTATCTTTTGCAACAATCACAGCTAATACAGAGGCAAGCACAACAATACATTCAGATCTATTACAGCTAAGAACGAACCCATCATGGCACGACGGTGCGACTGAACAAGACACACTTACGACACTTACGGCAAGAGTGTGTTGTCCAGCCGCCCGCCGTACCGTGACGGAGGCGCTAGCTCACAGCGGAGGGGAACCTAGCTAGTGGATGAACTCACGCGTGACTAGTACCGGTGGAAAGGTAGATGGGGCGTTATTTATAAGGGCCGAGCAGAGGGAGGAACTGCTACCTGCCATTCGATGTGGAGACAATGGACGGGTGAGATCGAAATCCTGGGTATACGCCAATTATTGGTTACATTAGCTTATCACAGACGGTTATTTACACGAACCGTCTGTGATGCATACTATCACAGACGGTTCGTCTTAATAACCGTCTGTGATTGTTCTTATCACAGACGGTTCGTTAATAGAACCGTCTGAGATAGACCTTCACAGACGTTTCATATTATAAACCGTCTGTGATACTTGCCCAGATTCTTCGGTGAGCAGCCGACATAGCCGACTTCTTCGCTGAACTGGATCATCGCTACTGGCGTACGTGATCCAGAGACCAGATGAAGAAAAGGAGTGGGAAGAAGCAGAAGTGTAGTCGTTCACCGAAGAAGTCGGCTATGTCGGCTGCTCACCTAAGAATCTGGGAATGTCTTTTTTTTCAACTTTTGTTTTAAAATTGCCTTGAATTTTGCAGGAAAAAGAAGGATTGTCAGAGTGGACATCACATCTCGGCAGTAGTCGGCATCGTCGAGGAGCATGCAAATACAAAGGCAAGCACGACAACACATTTAGATCTATTACAGGATAACAAGCTGGTGAACTCTTCATGGAACGACGGTGCGGGTGAACAAGACACACTTACCACACTTACAGCCATATATGCTCACAGTGGATGAACTCACGCGTGACTAGTACCGGTGGAAAGGTAATGGGGCGTTATTTATAAGGGCTAAGCAGAGGGAGGAACTGCTGCCTGCCATTCGATGTGGAGAGAATGGACAGGTGAGATCGAAATCCTGGGTATACGCCAATTATTGGTGACACGTGATATCACACGCCAATTATTGGTGGTATGTAATTATCACAGACGGTTATTAACGCGAACCGTGTGTGATAATAAATATCACAGACGGTTCTTAACACGAGCTGTTTGTGATGTTTAGTTATCACAGCCGGTTCTTAATACGAGCCGTCTGTGATGTTTCAGTTATCACAGACGGCTCGTATTAATAATGGTCTGTAATATTAATATCAGACGAACGGTCTGTGATATTAATATCAGAATATGAATGGTTTGTGATATTAATGGCAGAGATGGTTTGAAATACGAAGCGTCTGCGTTAATGCTTAAATATGCGCGCCCTAATCCTGCTCTTCTACACACTATGCTCTCCCTGATCATAATAGCAGAGATGGTTTGAAATACAAAGCGTCTGCATGCGTTAATGCTTATATATGCGCGCCCTAATCCTTCTACACACTATGCTCTCCCTGATCATCTTCTTCATCACCAGATCACCAGATTTCTCAATAATGACATCTAAAATTCTTTTGATCTCCTTCCTCTCATCTATCCATCATGAGTTGTTCGGACGCAACCTTACTCAAGCGGCCAAAAATTTACGTCTGGAGCAGCTCCTCCGCTCACGCCCTGCTCTCCTTCCTCGACTCGCTTCCATCCGTCAGCTGGACCTCATCATCCGCCGTCGACGGAGGTGTCTCATTGCCACTGAGGATAGGGAAACCGCCCTCAGCCTCGTTCTTCTCTACAATGTGCGCAAAGCGGAGGAAGATCTTGCGGCACTGCAGACACACTTGGATAAACTTGGCGATCAAGCAGATTGGGCCGATAATGCGGAAGCGCATCTTGACATCCTGTTTCAGATTATGGAACATGCTAATGATCATTTGCCCATGCTTGAGGAGGAAGTCGAGAAGGCAAGGGCAATCTTGACGGCATTCGAGAACACAGCGGCTGATCCTCCAACTCCAGAAGTCGACGAAGAAGCATATGAAGCCCAGAAGATTCAAATCTGGGAATGTCTTTTTATTGCACTTTTGTAATAAAATTACCTTGAATTTGACTCTCGTCTCTATAGATTCTGTAGTTTAAACGATACCACCGACGGTTCGTATTACTAACCGTCTGTGAAATTTCACAGACGGTTAGTAATACAAACCGTCTGTGATGTCTAAAATTATCACAGACGGTTTTAGTTAATAACCGTCTGTGAAATTTCACAGACGGTTAGTAATACAAACCGTCTGTGATGTCTAAAATTATCACAGACGGTTTTAGTTAATAACCGTCTGTGATATTTTCACAGACGGTTATTTACAGAAACCGTCTGTGATAATTTTATACATCACAGACGGTTTATGTTAATAACCGTCTGTGAAATTTCACAGACGGTTAGTAAAACGAAATGTCTGTGATGTCTCAATTATCACAGACCGTTCGTGTTAATAACCGTCTGTGAAAATATCACCGACGGTTGCCAGTATAAACCGTCTGTGACAGTTTAATCACAGACGGTTCCGTATGAACCGTCTGTGATGTAGCCGTCCAGTATAGCCTCTTCTGTAGTAGTGAATTTTTATGTTAAATCCCATGTTCACTATAGATAGCACTTTTAGTCTTAGTGAAATAATTCTTCGTACCTAGCATCAAAATCGATCCAGGATTTATCCATGCATGCACCTTTATGAGGAAGATCAAGCAGCTTTAAAAGTAAACTAAGAATAAAAAAACAGACCATAAGCATCAAAAGAGCTGCATACTTTGGCAATCATGCTTCATATCCATGCATCCACAAAATAGTTATAATTTAAACACGATTCTCTTGTTCATGTCCACACAATATGAAAAATACACTGGATAGAGGATCGTACCATTACATAGAAGGCGAGTCACTGCCAATGTTGTGGATGCTCAAATAATCTCCAAATGCTTGCAAGTTGCGCACGTCAGCTCTAGGCAGTATGAAATATGCATGAGATTAGATCAGACATGTGCTTAAATTATTTGAGCAAAATATATCATAATAAACTAACATGTTATTTTAAATTGCACTGAAAACAGCTAACATCATGGACAAACAACCAGGTTCAGCCTTGTTAAATAATATGAAAAGGCAGAGTAACCTATATGGCTAACAAGAAAAGTCAGACATATATGGCTAATAAGAAAATCAAAGTCTAATAACACCCTGCCTATGACTGATTTTTCAGACCTGGAATTTTGCAAAACAAAGTAGCACAGTAAATAGATTAGGCCCAAAAGTAAGTCTTTATATTTATTTCCTATTGCTTTGTATAGCAACTTATAGGATGAAAGTAAAAGGGCAGTACATACACCCAATATCACAATACTAAAAGGTTGAAGCACATCTGACAGAGGGAAAAAATACAAATGAGAACAAGAATGACGATGGCCACATATAGCTCAACAGTAGGCAACACTAGAATCTTAGCACGTCAATTAAACTAGAATTTAAGCATTGGAAAATAATTAGAATGATGTCCAGATAACAAAATATAGCTCAGCTCTGCCTAACTTCTATCTAAACTCTGTCTAAATTTTACAGCAGAGCATAAAATGCATTGTACATATGGAAAGAATGCTGTGGTACTTAAAAAGAAACCACAATTCGATGAGCATATCCACAAACATCTGACAACTATCCTAGCATAACAAGCTGAAGTGTTATACTGGAGATACATGATAGTGTCTGCCATATCAATCACAAAGAACAGCTCAGTTATGCATTGTTGTACAGTTTATTTAGCAATGATTAATGGAACGTTCAAAATTTTTGACCAACCTTACTGCTAAATTTGTAGCTCATGAAATTCACTCAGTAAAGTAGTAATAAATTTATCAGAAAAATATAGCAGCAAGGTTATCACCACTAATGAGATTTTCCAATGAGGCTAAGCAAAAGGATAGCACTTGTCTATCCAACATATTAGTCATGATTACAGATATCATTTGCAGGTCTTGCAGGACAACTTTAGAATTTTTTTAAGTTTAACCATTTATGAATGACATCCCGAGTAATCATAGTTTGCAGGGCAGCAGTAACACAACTGACTACCTTATCTAGCAATTGGAGAAGAAACTACCGGCTGATTCCCTAGCAATCCGAGAAGAGACTACGGGATCTTGCACAGTGAGTGCTTCTTGGCTCCGGCAGCTGCGCTTGCCTTCTAATCCAGCGGCACCTGACCAAATCCTCCAGCAATTAGAACTAGGCATACCAAATTAATGTGTTCTGTCGAACAGATCGGATGAGTGCAAGCCCAAAATCGAATGGGGATGGATTTTTTTTGAAACTTAATGGGGATGGATTTGGTTTACCTTTGCAGCTCCGTTTGACACAGGATAGGACCCCCTGCCGCCTCGCCTCCCTTGCTGCATAGGCTATTTCCAACCCCTCACCGTCATCCCCTCTCTTACGACCCCCAACCCTCGCCACAGAGCTAGAGCTGCCGACCAGCACCGCACGGGGTGGGAACGAGGAAGGGGACGGGCTCGATTCAGAGAGGGGAGAAGGGACAGGGAAGGAGTAACAGGAGGTGGGCTGGGGGGCCGTGGAGTTCGACGGGCGCGACGTTGGAGTCGGCGCGCAGGGAAATCGACGGGCGCGAGGTCAGGAGTCGGCGCACAAGGGGATTCACGAGCACGGGGAGTTTGGAGTGGGCGGCGGCTGAGCCCCTGAAAATTGGTATAAGAACTAGGGTTTGGAGAGGACGGTCTTATGGGCCTTGAAATTTTCCCGCGAACAGGTTTTCAGTGCGCGCGCGAGCGGCATGGCCCTATACCGACAGAAGGTCAGCCTCCTTCACTATTTGTGCCGACTGATGGTGCAACGGTACAGGTAAATATTTGTACCGACTGATTTTTCCTCGGAAAAACAACAATTACCGACTCTTCGTCTGTGGGGCAGTTATACCGACCGACAGTTCAACGGTAATAATGAACTTATAGCGACACACATGTGACGCTATATTGGTGTTGTGGTGTAGTGAGTAAAGATTAGAAGAAAACAAGGGCTGGCATGAAGTGTTATAATCTCAACCACTTATCGGAACTATTTTTTATGGTCCATCCAAATTTAAAAAGGAACAAAGATAAGTTAGGGGTGCAAACGGAGCGGATAATTTCCGTCCGTCCGACCGACCGAAGGCTTGCGGAACGAATATGAAAGGGGTAGATGGGTAAATGGTACTATTCGTGTTTGACTCTGACTCCGAGGAAAAAAATATGGAATAGGATACGGGATAAGTGATATCCATCCGTATGTCAAGTGATATGAGAAAGTCTGTTATGACTTCACCTAAGAACAAGATAACATACAGCTAGATTGTCACATCTAAATAGGTAGGAGTACTGAGTATTCTTCTTTCAACATCTCAGTAATTAGTCTCCATGTTCGCCCTGATTGTACCATACTGTCCAATGTCATGCGCAAAGAAGCAGATAATTTCCGTCTGACCGACCATCCGAAAGATTATGGAATGAATACGGAATGGAGAAATAGATATCTAGCATTATCTGTGTACGACTCTGACTGAGAAAAATATGGAATAGGATACAGGATAAGCGATATCCATTCGTATCCGCTCCGATTGCACCCCTACTTCAAGTCTAGAATGGAAGTTGTTACAAAAAATTCAGCATTAAACTGGTAGAACAAGAAGACATTATACATCAGCAATAAAAGATCTATAATAGTTACACATTATCACAGGTTTGATCTAAACATGTAGTGGGTGGGCTGCTTCTATGAGTGGGCTGCTGGTTCAAGTAAAAAAGGGCATGAAACACTTTGAGTCGGAGTAGTAGTTGTACAGGAGGAACATTACAGGACTATACACTTGAGCTTCAAATGGGTTGAGGCAAATTAATTTGCTTCAGCGCTTTTCAAGCTCAAGTGTATGAAGCTTTAATTTTCATCTCGTAGTTGTTGAGAAATACACATCACCAAATATTTTTATTTCTTGTAAGATCAACCATGTGCTAATGTTTACACTCATAACTCGCTATAATTAGTTTTTTTTCTTGTAAGAAAGATGTCGTCGTTGCCATCGATGTTGCTAAATCGGTCTGATGCTCCAAAGATTGCGGTAACTAAGCATGGCAGAGGAGTATTTAAAATGCCAGTGGGCCAAATGACCATCACGGAGATCTCTTCGGATGGGGTCCCTCCACAACCGAAGAAAGCAGTTGCAGCATTTCGGACTATCTATGGGATAATTGGAAGGAAATGAGTGTAACATCCTGATTTTCAGAGCCTTTTTGAGGTTTTTAAAATAAAATTCATTATTGAGATTTTTCTGGAATTAATTAAAGCTTAATTGGAATTTTTATTATTCAAAGGATTGAATATGATTAAACTAAACATTAATATTTTTCAAAAGTATTTTATTTGGGTTCCTTGTGTGTCAAGTAATTTTCTGGATTTTTCTTGGATTTATTTGCTAGTTTCTAGAGCTCAAAGTAAATTAGTTGAATTTCTGAAAATAAAAAAGCCCCCAAAAATCTTTAAACAATAATGGGCCGAGCCCACTACTGTTCCCTAGCCCACCTTGTCCCTCCAGCCCGCTCCACCCACTAGCCCAGCCTACCCCGCCCCTAACCACGCGTTGCCCATTCGTGCCACGCCTGCTCGCTGGATCGTGGCCATGTGTCACCAATCAGGAGTGTCCAGCACTCGCCTGCCTGCATCCAGCCGTCCGCATGTCGCCGGGTGCGTCATCATCCTCACAAACTCTCGTCTCCACGTCCGACGTGAGCTCCGCCGCCGCGCTCGCCCATCTCCGTCGTGGACTCCGAGCCGTGCTCGAGTCGGCCATCCTCGATGTTCGGGTATAAATCCCCGAGCCGCCCCTCATTCTCTGCATCGCACCAAGCTGCTCGCTTCTACCGTTCTCTGCAGTGTCGCCACCCCGAGTGCCACCATTGAGTTCGTCGTCGCTAATCATCCTCGTCGGTGTCCGCCATTTCCGGCCGTTGAGCTTCACCTCTGTTCTCCACTTTTCTATCTCCGTCCACCGCTGTCAGTGAGTCGCCGTTCAGCTGCTGCCTCTCTTCGTCCGGCCAGCCGCCACCGTCCCTTCTGCTAGTCTGCCCCTCAGGTTGTCTGCCTGACACCTTGTGATGTGAACGGGGTCCCGATCTTCCGAGAGGTACTGATAAGTCGATTGTGGAGATCTCGACGTTGATGATCCAAAGGCTCCGACCAAAACAGATCGAACCCCTTGTGAAATATTAAGTTCACAAGTTGGGGTCTCACAAACCGATGAACGGTGAAACTGTTCAAAGACAGATTAATCTAAGCAAAACCCAAGGAAAACTAAAGGGGTGTGGCTTTCTTAAATAGGGGAGGGGGAAGCCATACTTATCTAATGAAAAGGGATGTGGTATTATTCTTAGCTACTGTTCACGTGCATGGTACTATTCACATGAACAGTACCAGCCCAAATAGCCCAAGTTACAAGGCTCTCGGCCCACTTTGACTCGGACTGGAAAAGTGATGTGGCTTGTTTCGCAGTTTCTGATCTGCTCAGGTGGATTTTGGAGATGAGATTAGATCCAGCTGAAAGTAGACTCCAAGATCTTTCCAACGAGTACTCACGGGCCCCGAGAAGCCTTCTGGATCAAAAGTTATGGCCGTTTGAAGTTGGCCTGTCAGGCTGAATCCGAATTGATCTGGAGGCCGAATTGGATTCCAAAACCTGTCCAACTTGAACCCTTGCTTCAATTGGTTCCAAAGTGATGTGGTGCTACAAATATATATATTTTCATCATTAGGTAGCATCATATTCTCATTTAAAATATGTTGAAGTTGAAGAAACGAATTCACCTTTAGTTCATTCTTGATATTGGCCGCTATGGTCGTACGTGTTGGTGGCATGGTCACATCATCCTCCCCTTCTTGATGGAAAACCGTCCTCGGTTTTAACATATGTGTAGTGTCACGTATTGCATGATCTTGATCATAAATCTTGGTGTATGATAACAAACGCAACAAACTCTCATTATGTAATATCATAAGTTCTTTATCAAATAAAGTAAAATCTCTTTGAAACGAGCTCACCTCATAATTTAAGTGATGTATAGGAACTCTTGTAATTAGAACAATAAGTATAACAAATATTGTTGTATCCATAGGGTACATGTTCTTATCATCCTCCCCTTCTTGCAAACAAAGCCGTCCTTGGCTTTTGATAAGCTGAAAAAATGGTAACAAAGAAGCCAAGGTGTATGCATGGTATATGTATATGTCATCCGTTTTAACCGTTCTTCGTTGTTGCACAATTAATGTTATAAAACAGTAATGATCATAAAAGCTCGTTGTATTATTAACCCAAGAGTAATCATATATGTTAATGAGCAATTCAAAATTTCTCACACAGTAATTATTGCAACTTGTTTTGCAAATGTAAGTGAAGCATTTATGCAATTCAAATCTTTGAATTTGTAAACTTGTAGTGGTGGCACATATGGGCAAAACTACAACTTTTGGAATCAAGCAAAGTTCATCTATATAATCATATCTCAATCGAACAATAGCAAATTCATCTAGTAAGAGTGAAGAGCTTTGTATGTTCTGCCATAACTCATCATCTTTATTCAGATTGTCTATACTAGATGGTGCAAAAAGAGATGAACACATAGGCATTGAATGAGTACTAAATTTTACTTTCCTCTCACATTCAACATGATTCAGCATACAAGAATTGTTGTCCCAAACAACAAGTTTCAATTCATCCATGTGATCGCAAGTTATGCATATTCGATATACAAGAAATTGATTTTCCACACCATAATCTCCAATCAAATTAAACTTATATCCAGGGGTGTAGGTACTAAATAAGAATTTCGAACATGCAAGTTCAGAAACTTTTTCCATAGCATGTGACAATTTCATAGGTAGATCCAACATGATGTAACACAATGAATTAGCAGGAGAAATTCTAGTCAAAACTTCTTTATGTGTTATTAATTTAACATGTGCAAAATTATGAGAATTTAGATCGGCACATGGTTTATTTAAGTCAACACAAGGAATATCAAAAGATTGCACTACAGCAGGTATATACTCACAAGGTTGCTCTATGTCTTGTTGTAGCACCAAATCAATACCGTGAGCGATGATAGTACCATGTTCTTTACCTTTTTGGCTCTCCTCGGATGATGTAAGTGCATCCATCTCCTTATCTTCATTCTCAACCAATGGGGTCAGTGATTCAATCAGCTCATACTCTTCTTTGGCATGTTTCTCAACTACCTGCAAGTTGTTAGTCACAGAAAATAGCACAAACACAGGTTTGTTCTTATGATCATCACCATTACCTGCAAGGTTAGCTGCAAGAGCATATTCATCCTCAACATCACTAGCACTTACATAACCACCATCTTCTGTCGCAATGTACGCCCGTTGACTTGTGCAATCTCTCATGACGTGGCCCATCCCTTTACAACGGTGGCACACAATGCCCGTCGTACGGCCCATGGAAGCAACCGATGAAGAGCTCTGTGCTGGTGCTTGCACACTAGTAGATTTGCTCGTCTCGGGTGCACGTGATGGTGGCGGCTGTGCTGCTGAACGCGCCCTACTCACAGAGGGGGCAGCAGCTCGACAAATAGGAGGTGGGGCTATCTTGGCTTGCCCAGGCGTTGATCTCGATGTAGACGTACCTCCAAAGTTGTTCCTTGTCCTTTGTTGCCTACCCTGCAATTCTTTTTCTGCCAAACAAGCAAGCCGGAACAACTGGTTGACAGTAGTAAAATCTTTATAATAAACAATGTCCTGAATTTCACACCGTAACCCCCCATAGAAACGACAAATCTTATCGTCCTCATCTTCTACAACATTACAACGCAACATGCCTATTTGTAGTTCTTGATAATATTCCTCGACAGATTTATTACCTTGGTCTAAGCACTGCAATTTCTTATGCATTTCATGTTTAAAAGTAGGAGGAACAAATCTAGCACGCATATCTTCTTTTAACCGCTCCCATGTATCAGGTTGTAAGCGCATGGTACCCAGATCATTCCACCAGATAATAGCAAAGTCCTTAAACTCACTAGTAGCTTGTCTAACTTTATGTTGCTCAGGAACCAAGTGAGAATTAAACTTCTGCTCTACCGTCATCTCCCAATCAAGATATATTTCAGCATCATAAAGACCAGAAAAAGATGGAATGGTAAACTTGACTTTAGCAAATGGGTCATGATTAGAACGATCATTGTGGTGCTGAAAATTATTACCTCCCATACCTTGACAGTTGTGATGTAGGCGGTGTCGTGGGCGTGCATCTTGGGCAGCAAATGAAGCACTGGCGTCGCGGTTTTGTCTCTCATTATCATCTCCCTCCTCACGATCGTGGTCCGCATCGTGATCATACTCACATCCAATGTTTGGTGGTCGATTCAGCATTCTTTCAAGGCATGCAATACTCTCATTGATGGCGCGCTGCAATGTATCTGTCGTAGCTTGAAACTTCCTGTCGAAGTCCTCAATAATGGTAGTGCGTTGTTCATCGTAGAGCGTCATGAGCTCTCCCTTTAAAACACACTCTTGATCATCAGACGACCCACCTGTGATGGTTAGTAGAAAACAAAAGATAACACAAAGGTATTATCCCTATCAACTACTAGGTGGTGGAAGGTGGAATCACACATTCTCAAGCGTCTTACCACACTCTTACAAGTGTTCTTACCAATGCAGCAGGTGGTACAACCGGTGGCTGGTTCGTGACACCGTGTCGAGCGTGGGTACGATTGCAAGAGGGAACCTGTTCTGATCAAGAGTATGTGGAGCTTGGAAGGCACAATATGGTAGCAATGGAGAACAATCAGTTAATTTCAGAATTGCATAAAATTGAATTATAGTCCGTATCTAGCACTTAGCCTATGTTGCTGATCAACCAAGAATGGAACAAGGCTAAAATCAAGTGTATGGCAATGTGTAGGAGTGGTAAATACAAGATAATTCAGTCCAATGCAATCTAGAATTGAAGAACACAAGGATTGACCCAAAACTGAAAACTGAAGATTTCTGTCCACTTGATAGTACATCGGTATTTTGGCCGTAACTTTTTGTCAGATGCCTTTTTTTCACTGATTCTTTTTTTATCTGTTTTATGACGGCTTTTTCTACAGATTTTCTTTTGGGGCCAACTTCCAAAACCCGACGCAGAAATTCGCACAAAAATCACAACTGCTGACTGTTGCAGATTCTAAACAGATAACTGGGTCAACTTTCACCGCACATATCTCTTAACTGCTTTGTTGTAATGACGTGAAATTTTACAGATAGATGGATAATGAAGTTTTGAATCTAATGGCGGTGGTCTCACTCAAAAATGATCTCGGAATCAAAAGATATGGCGTTTTTGGTGGCGGCTGCAGAGAAAGGAAAAATCAGCCGAATTTGGAAATTAGGGTTTGGGGTGGGGAATTTTTCTTTTGTTTGGATTTTTAATGGAACAAAGATGTAACCAGCAACTAGACAATGCTAATATGGACACAAATTCAATTTAGCAAACTAAAACTAACAGATTGAAAGGCACAACGGGGTTTGGACAGCGGAATTAATTCTTTTTGTGGGGCAATTTTTTTCTGGACTATAGGAAATAAAAACCAATCTACTAACTAGGGATACAAGAATTACCTCACGGGCAACCGTTGCTCTGATACCAACTGATGTGACGATGGCCCGATCTTCCGAGAGGTACTGATAAGTCGATTGTGGAGATCTCGACGTTGATGATCCAAAGGCTCCGACCAAAATAGATCGAACCCCTCGCAATCACTACACCACTGCTCCGTTGGTTATCAACCGTGCCGAACACGATTGACCTCGCCAAGAAGGCTATCTCCTGCAAGCGAATCGAGAACACAAGCAAGAGAGTACAAGATGCAATCTAAAATTGCGAATAAATATTAAGTTCACAAGTTGGGGTCTCACAAACCGATGAACGGCGAAACTGTTCAAAGACAGATTAATCTAAGCAAAACCCAAGGAAAACTAAAGGGGTGTGGCTTTCTTAAATAGGGGAGGGGGAAGCCATACTTATCTAATGAAAAGGGATGTGGTATTATTCTTAGCTACTGTTCACGCGCATGGTACTGTTCACATGAACAGTACCAGCCCAAATAGCCCAAGTTACAAGGCTCTCGGCCCACTTTGACTCGGACTGGAAAAGTGATGTGGCTCGTTTCGCAGTTTTTGATCTGCTCAGGTGGATTTTGGAGGTGAAATCAGATCCATCTGAAAGTAGACTCCAAGATCTTTCCAACGAGTACTCACGAGCCCCGAGAAGCCTTCTGTATCAAAAGTTATGGCCGTTTGAAGTTGGCCTGTCAGGCTGAATCCGAATTGATCTGGAGGCCGAATTGGATTCCAAAACCTATCCAACTTGAACCCTTGCTTCAATTGGTTCCAAAGTGATGTGGTGCTACAAATATATATATTTTCATCATTAGGTAGCATCATATTCTCATTTAAAATTTGTTGAAGTTGAAGAAACGAATTCACCTTTAGTTCATTCTTGATATTGGCCGCTATGGTCGTACGTGTTGGTGGCATGGTCACATCACCTTGCACCCCATGCCCGCGCGCATCAGCACCGACGCCAGACCGACATCATTGGCGCGGCAGTAGAAGGCCTACGCGGGGAGGCTACACCACCTGGCGGTGTACCCAGCGCAAGCACCACCAGAGTGGGCGTGACACAACATGATGGGAACGGGGGTCCCGATCTTCCAACAGGTTCTGGGTAAGTTCGATTTGGTGGAGGCGCGACACAAATCGATCCGGCTTCCGAACGACACGTTCCGAACCCCGCAATTGCAGCACCACGTCTCCTCAAGTTATCAACCGTGCGCAGCCCGGTTGACCTCGCCAAGAAGGCTAATCCTCGCCTGCGAATCGAAGAACACAAGCAAGAACAAGGAAGAACACAACTGAATTGCAGATGTATTGATTTAGCACTCGAAAGTTGGGGTCTCACAAACCGATGAACGGCGAATCTGTTCAAAGACAAATTGATCTAAGCAAAACCCCAAACCCTAATGGTGGGGGTGGCGGCTGGATATAAAGGAGTTAGGGGCATGCAAAACCCCTAGACGCGCCCCTAATGGGCTCCAACACGATACAAAGCCGATCGGCCCAAAAGACGGTGGCGCAGCACCCTTACAGATTCTGAACGCCCAATTGTTTCGACGATTCCCGTTGACTCAGAAGGAATTTTGACATGGGACCAAAGCCATTGGAAAGGTGGTCTTCGCAGCTTTCCATAAATATGTAGAACGTCCAAAACGGAGTCCGGATGCGATCTGGGTGTCCGTTTTAGTGCGGACTGGTCCTGGACTCCGAATTGGATTCGATGTCGGTTTGAGTTGGGCCTCCAACATGATTCGACCACCCTTGCTGGACTTGTGCGCCCCGTAGCCCTCCAAGTACTTCCAGATCCTCTCCATGGTTCCTAATCATAGTTAAATCATTCGGTAGCAATCTATTCTCAAATGAACAAAAAGAAGTACTTAGGAACGAGCTCACCTGTAAATTCAATTGTCAGGCGCGAGCTCTAGTGATTGGTCCTTGAATGTCAAGTGGAGGAGTGTTGTGTGTATCCGAAGAAGTGATGTCCTCATCATCCTCCCCCTCTTGAAGCGGAGTTGTCCTCAACTCAGCCTCATCTTCATCTCCCAAGTATGGTTTCAAATCTGAAATGTTAAAGGTGGGACTAACCCCAAACTCGGGAGGCAACTCAAGTTTATATGCATTATCATTTATCTTCTCAACTATCTTAAAAGGACCAGCAGCTCTAGGCATCAATTTTGATTTTCTTAACTCAGGAAATCTATCCTTTCTCAAGTGCAACCAAACAAAATCACCCGGTTCAAGTTTAACTTCCTTTCTACCTTTACTACCAGCAATCCTATATTTTTCATTCATCTTTTCAATGTTGGCCTTAGTAGTCTCATGCATTTTGACAATAAAATCAGCACGCGCCTTAGCATCATTATGAACTCTCTCGCTAGTAGGCAAAGGTAAAATATCAATAGGGGCACGGGGATTGAATCCATACACTACCTGAAAAGGACTTACCTTGGTGGTGGAGTGTTCCGCTCGATTATATGTGAACTCAACATGCGGCAAACACTCTTCCCACAGCTTCAAATTGTTCTTCAAAATAGCTCTCAACATGGTAGACAATGTGCGGTTCACCACCTCAGTTTGGCCATCAGTTTGTGGGTGACATGTTGTAGAGAACAACAACTTTGTACCCAACTTGTTCCATAGAGTACGCCAAAAGTGACTCAAGAACTTGACATCACGATCTGAAATAATAGTAGAAGGCATACCATGCAAACGAACTATCTCTTTGAAAAAGAGGTCAGCAATATGAACGGCATCATCGGTTTTATGACATGGTATAAAGTGAGCCATCTTAGAAAAGCGATCCACAACAACAAAAATGCTATCCCTCCCCCTCTTAGTCCTGGGCAATCCTAAAACAAAGTCCATAGAAATATCTGCCCACGGAATAGAAGGAACAGGAAGAGGCATATATAAACCATGTGGATTCAAGCGAGACTAAGCTTTTTGACATGTAGTACAACGAGCAACAAACCGCTCAACATCTCGCCTCATCTTTGGCCAAAAGAAGTGTGTGGCCAGAACGTCCTCTGTCTTCTTAGCACCAAAATGTTCCATCAAACCGCCTCCATGCGCCTCCTGCAACAACAAAAGACGAACGGATCCAACTGGAATGCATAGGCGGTTAGCTCTAAACAAATACCCATCATTGATCACGAATTTATTCCATGCTTGTCCCTCTTTACAATGCAACAACACATCCTTAAAATCAGCATCAAAAGCATATTGTCCTTTAATAGTTTCAAGACCAAAAATGCGACAATCAAGTTGAGACAACATGGTATAGCATCGAGACAAAGCATCAGCAATCACATTATCCTTCCCTTTCTTGTGTTTAATGACATAAGGAAAAGATTCAATAAATTCAACCCACTTAGCATGTCTACGATTCAAATTGGTTTGACTACGAATATGCTTAAGTGATTCATGATCAGAATGGATGACAAATTCTTTAGGCCATAAATAGTGTTGCCACGTCTCTAAAGAACTAACAAGAGCATACAATTCTTTATCATACGTGGAATAATTAAGAGCAGGACCATTCAATTTTTCACTAAAGTAGGCAATAGGTTTGCCTTCTTGCATCAAAACACCACCAATACCAATTCCGCTAGCATCACATTCGAGCTCAAAAGTCTTACCAAAATTCGGAAGTTGGAGCAATGGTGCGTGTGTAAGCTTGTCCTTCAAAAGATTAAAGGACTCCTCTTGTGATGGCCCCCAATGGAACATGACGCCCTTCTTTGTCAACTCAATCAACGGTGTCGCAATGGTGCTGAATTCTTTGACAAAGCGGCGATAAAATCCTGCAAGGCCAAGAAAACTCCGCACTTGGGAGACCGTCGTGGGCGTGGGCCAACTCCATATCGCCTCCACCTTGGCTCTATGAACCTCAATTCCCTGTGGAGTCACAACATAGCCAAGAAAAGAGACTCGATCCGTGCAAAAGGTGCACTTCTCAAGGTTACCAAACAAACGTGCATCTCTCAAAGCATTAAAAACAGCACGTAAGTGATTCAAATGTTCATCCATGGACTTGCTATAAATCAAGATATCATCAAAGTAAATGACCACAAATTTGCCAATGAAAGGACGTAAAACCTCGTTCATTAATCTCGTGAAAGTGCTAGGTGCATTAGTTAACCCAAAAGGCATGACTAACCACTCATACAAGCCAAACTTAGTTTTAAAAGCAGTTTTCCATTCATCGCCAAGTTTCATTCTTATTTGGTGGTATCCACTACGCAAGTCAATTTTTGTGAAAATTATAGCACCACACAACTCATCAAGCATGTCGTCTAGCCTAGGAATAGGATGACGATACCTTATAGTAATGTTGTTAATGGCTCTACAATCTACACACATACGCCAAGAACCATCTTTTTTGGGAACCAAAAGAACAGGAACAGCACAAGGACTAAGGCTCTCATGTACGTACCCACGGTCCAAAAGGTCTTGGACTTATCGCTGAATCTCCTTAGTCTCTTCAGGATTGGTCCTGTACGGCCCACGGTTTGGCAAACTCGCTCCAGGGATCAAGTCAATCTGGTGCTCAATCCCTCGAATGGGTGGAAGTCCTGGAGGTATCTCAGTAGGGAAAACATCGCTAAATTCCTGCAAAAGGTTAGTGACAGGAGCAGGCAAAGTGCAAGACATATTATCAAGAGAAAATAAGGCATCTTTGCACACAAAAGCATAGCATGTATCATGAGTATCATCAATTTCAGCAAGGTCTGATTTTGTGGCAAGCATAACAGATTTTTTCAAATGGATTACTTGCTGTTTTTCAGATTTATCATGTTCCTTTGTAGCATTAGCAGCAGCAACTCTCTCCCTATCGGCCTCTATAATCTCAGCTGGGGTCAAAGGCAGTAAAGTAACTTTCTTTCCCTTATGCATAAAAGTGTATTTGTTACTACTACCATGGTGTAAAGCATCATTATCAAATTCCCAAGGTCGACCCAATAAAAGAGAGCATGCTTGCATGGGAACCACATCACAATCAACATGATCAGCATAACCACCAATGGAAAAATGGACTCGGCATGTTTGCGTTACCTTAGCTTTTCCAGAATCATTTAACCACTGAATATGGTATGGATGTGGATGCGGTTGCGTGGTCAAGCCAAGCTTCTTGACCAAATCAGAACTCACCAAGTTGTTGCAACTTCCTCCATCAATGATGACACGTGCACGCCGATTCTTGATTGCGAAGAAAGTCTGAAACAAATTATGGCGTTGAAGTTTATCAGTTTGTTGTACCTGTGTGCTGAGGACTCGCTGCACAATGATGCTCCGTAGCGTCGCTGTGGACGCTCCACCAAGGACCAAGTCATCATCACCACCGCCATTGTCGTCCGAGGCAGCAACAACATCATCATCCTCCTCGACATCCGAAGTGCTGATGTAGCCTCCATCTTCTGTGGCGATGTATGCCCGTTGGCTAGGGCAATTCTACTGCACATGACCAAGCCCATGGCAGCGATGGCACTGAATGTCGGAGGAGCGGCCCGTTGAAGCCACGGAAGAAGAACTCTTGGCTGGAACCTGCAAAGAATTTTTTGAAGGTGGCTTCGGTGGCGCTGCTGCAATCTTGTTCACAGGTGGTGGAGGAGAACGAAAACTCGAAGAAGACTTGGGCAGTCCCGCCGATGTAGTCGTTCGCGGCGTGTAGAATGGTCGTTCAGTGCGTGCCTTCGCTGATTCCTTGCGTCCCTGCAATTCTTTTTCTGCAAGCATAGCAAGGTGGAACAACTGGTTGACAGTAGTAAATTCTTTATAATCAACAATGTCCTGAATTTCACGCCGTAACCCCCCGTAGAAACGACAAATCTTATCCTCCGTGTCCTCAACAACCCCACAACGCATCATACCCTTTGGAAGCTCAGCATAATAGTCCTGAACAGAACGATCACCTTGTTCTAAGCGCTGCAATTTTTTTCTCAATTCAAGTTTATATGTGGGAGGAACAAAACGATTACGCATATCTTCTTTTAACCCCTCCCATGTATCAGGTTGTAAGCGCATGTTACTTAATTCATTCCACCAGATAATAGCAAAGTCCTTAAACTCACTAGTGGCTTGTCTAACTCTATGTTGTTCAGGAACCAAGTGAGAATTAAACTTCTGCTCTACCGTCATCTCCCAATCAAGATATACTTCAGCATCATAAAGACCAGAAAAGGATGGAATGGTAAACTTGACTTTAGCAAAAGGGTCGTCGTTAACATGACGGTTCTGGTTATTACCTTCCATACCATGTCGGTTCTGGTTATTACCTCCCATACCTTGTCGGTTTTGCTGAAGACGCCGACGTAGTCATGCATCTTGTGTCGCCCGCCGATCAATATTGCCATCTGCATCATACACTGTGTCATCATCAGGACGATGGCCGTCATTGACAGGTGGCAGGTGTGCCTCCAATGTGTCCATGCGACCAGTGAGGTCAGCCAACCGCCGCTCCACTCGCTCAATGCCTTCCGTGGTGTTCAACTTGGCAATGGCGGCGACGATGGTGTCCATTCTCGCGCCGAGATCAGCATTCTGTTTGTCGAGCGCAGCTTGTAGCTGGGCGCGACTAACACACTCGTTGAAATCGCCCGGTGTCCCATCTCCTTCGTCTCCTGACATGGTTAGTTGAAACACAGGTAAAACAAAAGGATTATCCCTATCAACTACAAAGTAAGGGCAGTGGGAACCCGCAAAGGAAGTGTCTTACCAAGCTCTTACAAGTGTTCTTACCAAAGTAGCAGGTGGTACAACCGGTGGCTGGTTCGTGAAACCATGTTGAGCGTGGGTACGATTGCAAGGTTCAAAACTGTGCTATCCAGAAGTAGATATATGGAGCTTGGAAGGCCAAATATGTCAGTGGAACACAAATCAATAACAGATAGTAATGCTGAATAAATGTCCAAAGCACTGATCCTAGTTGCTGGCCTAAATGTGTCCTATATCAGGTATGAGATGATGAACAAGGAGCAAGAACAGAATAGTAAAGCAAGGACAGCAACAAAGATGGCCAGACACTGAGAAGCTGAATTCACCATAAGCACAAAACAAATGAATTTCTGTCACCTAAAACTGTGCTCTGTCACGTTTTCTTTTCTTTTTTTTTTGCCTCTCTCTTTTTTTTTTGCGGCCACAGATAACAATCTCTCTCCTCTCTACTATAGCCGAAATTTTTCTTTTTGTTGTATTTTTTTTATATTTTTTTCACAGAGCAGAGCACAGAAATAGGAACCACACAAAATTTCAACTCAATTGGACGTAAGGTGTGGCCTACAGAAAATAATGAATGTGCTGTAAATTCGGTGATTCAATTTCGGAGCTCGAGTACTGCACTTTCCAGGCCGAATTTCGGGAAAATAAAATCGCCGAACCCGACAAAGTGGGGAGTTTCGGATGTAAAATTTAATTTCACCCAACTTCAAAAAAAAGCAACTGATTTCGAGTCCGTATGCGAAAGTTATGGCCGTTTGAAGTTGGACCTCCGAGTTATGGTTTCTGTGGAGGCCAAAACGAAATCGGGTGGAGAGAATTGGTGGCGGAAGCTCGGGGAAAGGTGGGGGATGATGCTGTGTGATCACGAGACGCGAAGGATGACTCAAACAGAGGGTGGGATATGGGTGGGAAAACAAAAACAGAGAGTGGAAAACGCGATGGATAACGGCTAGGGTTTGTATGAATGAGATGTAGCGGAAGCAAGACAACCCGAAACAAAACACAATCTAAACCAGCAACACAACTCGACTAAGGACACAAACTCAACACTACGGACTCTGGAATCAAATTGTGCAAAGGTTAAATGAGATCTAGGACAGGAAACAACCTATGACTACAATTTTTTTGTAGGGCTTTTTCATGGACTTTAGGACAAAACCGAAAACAACAAAGGAAGGTAACGCGAACCTGAAGGAACACCTGAAGCTCTGATTACCACTTGATGGGAACGGGGGTCCCGATCTTCCAACAGGTTCTGGGTAAGTTCGATTTGGTGGAGGCGCGACACAAATCGATCTGGCTTCCGAACGACACGTTCCGAACCCCGCAATCGCAGCACCACGTCTCCTCAGGTTATCAACCGTGCGCAGCCCGGTTGACCTCGCCAAGAAGGCTAATCCTCGCCTGCGAATCGAAGAACACAAGCAAGAACAAGGAAGAACACAACTGAATTGCAGATGTATTGATTTAGCACTCGAAAGTTGGGGTCTCACAAACCGATGAACGGCGAATCTGTTCAAAGACAAATTGATCTAAGCAAAACCCCAAACCCTAATGGTGGGGGTGGCGGCTGGATATAAAGGAGTTAGGGGCATGCAAAACCCCTGGACGCGCCCCTAATGGGCTCCAACACGATACAAAGCCGATCGGCCCAAAAGACGGTGGCGCAGCACCCTGACAGATTCTGAACGCCCAATTGTTTCGACGATTCCTGTTGACTCAGAAGGAATTTTGACATGGGACCAAAGCCATTGGAAAGGTGGTCTTCGCAGCTTTCCATACATATGTAGAACGTCCAAAACGGAGTCCGGATGCGGTCTGGGCGTCCGTTTTAGTGCGGACTGGTCCTGGACTCCGAATTGGATTCGAAGTCGGTTTGAGTTGGGCCTCCAACATGATTCGACCACCCTTGCTGGACTTGTGCGCCCCGTAGCCCTTCTCCAAGTACTTCCAGATCCTCTCCATGGTTCCTAATCATAGTTAAATCATTAGGTAGCAATCTATTCTCAAATGAACAAAAAGAAGTACTTAGGAACGAGCGCACCTGTAAATTCAATTGTCGGGCGCGAGCTCTAGTGATTGGTCCTTGAATATCAAGTGGAGGAGTGTTGTGTGTATCTGAAGAAGTGATGTCCTCATCACAACATCACCTTCATGCTTGTTGATGAAAAGGCCGTGGAATTCCCTCACCAAGATCCCCTAGTCATCCAGGCCACCATCGCAAGTTGCGATGTCAAGCGCATCCTCGTCGACGGAGGTAGCTCCATGGACATTCTATTCACGGCGGCCTTCAACTAGATGAGAATCCCCCAGATTTGCTTGGGCCCCTCCGGAATCCCACTACAGGGCTTTAGGGGTTAGCCGCTGAAGGCATTGGGCCAGATACGCCTGCAAGTCTCCTTCGGCCAAGGTGGCAACGTGAGGAGCGAAGATGTCACCTTCGACGTCGTTGACATCCCCTACCCATACAACACCATATTGGGGCACCCAACCCTCAATTCCTTCGGAGCAGTCCCGCACCACGGCTTCCTATGCATGAAGCTCCCGGGCCCGCAAGGCATCATCACCACCTTCGGTGACCAGGACCTCGCCCAACGCATTGAGCTTGGTGCTCAGGGCCCGCACCACAAGGTACATGTTCTCACCGACAATCCAAAGGCAGACACGCCCTCCGCCCCAGGATGGACGCCTAAGCCCTGGCCGGATGGCGAAGTCAAGAGGGTGCCTCTGCAAGCCAAAGGTCAATGTGTGTCCATCGGCGAAGGCCTTGCCCCGGAAGTTGAGCAAGACCTACTTCGGGTTCTCCAGGACAACGCGAACGTCTTCGCGTGGTCCCCAAATGACATAAAGGGCGTCGACCGCACCCTCATCAAGCACACCTTAGCAGTCTGCCTCGACGCTAAGCCGATCAGACAAAGGCTCCGACACATGTCGATCAAGTGGTAGAAAGCGGCCAAGGTAGAGGTAGCGAAGCTCCTCTAGGCCGGAGTCATCCGCGAAGTCCAGCACCCGGATTGGCTTGCTAACCCGGTGCTAGTGAAAAAGGCTAGTGGTGCCTAGCGCATGTGCATTGACTTCACCGCCCTTAACAAGGCATGTCCGAAGGACAACTACCCCTGGCCATGCATAGATCAGCTGGTGGATGCCACGGCGGGGTGTGAGCTTATGAGCTTCCTGGACGCATACTTCAGCTACCATCAGATCTACATGGCCAAGGACGACGAGGACAAGACCAACTTCATAACGTCGGTAGGGACATACTGGTTTGTCAGGATGCCCTTCGGCCTGAAGAATGAGGGGGCAACCTTTATGCATCTTGTTACACTGGCGCTGGCCTCCCAGCCCAGGAGAAATTTTGAGGCTTATGTCGAAGCTCTCCTCTCACGATCATGATCTTCAAGAGACCTTCGACAACCTCAGGCGAGCCGGCATTAAGCTCAACCCGGACAAATGCGTCTTCGGCGTGCAAGCTGGCAAGCTCCTGGGTTTTCTGGTGTTCGGGCGCGGCATCCAGGTGAACTCAGACAAGGTGGACGTGATTCTCGCCATGGAGCCGCCCACGATGAAGAGGGAGGTCCAGAGGCTTACGGGGTGCATGGCTGCATTGAGCCGCTTTCTGTCTAGGGTGGTTGAGCGGGACCTACCATTCTTCAAGACCCTTCACAGCGCAACGGGTTTCACTGGGACAATGACTGCGTGAAGGCTTTCGACGACCTCAAGAAGCACCTCGCTATCCTTCCCACCCTAGTCGCCCAGCACCAGAGGCTCCCCTCTTGCTCTACCTCGCTGCCACAGCGACGGCGGTTAGCGTAGTCCTCGTCCTCGTGGAAGGCGCCCTCCAGCGGCCCGTGTACTTTGTCTCCGACGCCCTTCAAGGCGCCAAGACATGGTACACCGAACTCGAGAACCTAGCCTACACGTTGATCATGGCCTTGAGGAAACTCTGGCATTATTTCCTTGCCCATCCCATCACTGTGCCATCCTCGTTCCCTCTGGTGGAGATGCTGCACAATAAAGGGTCCATAGGGCACATTGGCAAGCGGGCGGCTGAGAGACCATGTGGACGTGACCACATGCTTGTGATGAGTAATTGATGAGCATTTTGGAAAGATTGAGTTTGGTTTGTGTGGTTCGTGCCACATCGGCACTTGGCGCAGTCGGGTTGGACTAGACGGACTTAAGGTATATTCTTCTTCCCGATCAGTCATTTGGGCCATTTTGCGCTTGAGTACGATTCATTGATGCTAATTGTGATTACATATGTCGAGCGGTGCTATGTGATGTGTTTCTTGTCTGTGATGGCTGCAGGACATCGAGACGGAGTCGTGGCGAGGCACGGGATGACCGGACTAGGCGCAGGCGGTGCCGAGGTCAGAGCGGTCGAGGTGTGCCGAAGACGGTGAGGGCTCGAGGTAGCTGCGAGGCTTGGAGGGCAAGGAATGAGGAAGCTTCCCGGAAGGTGCACGAGGGGCGTTTTGGTGAATACGTAAAGCTGCACTAAAGGAAGTGGATTATGGATAAAGCATTGGAGTTGTTGAGGCTTAATGGGTAAAGCAAATTGCAAACCCTTAGTGGAGGGCTATATAAAGGAGGGGTGTCTCCTGCATGTAGCATGGCTTTGAGAGAGGGTTAGAGGTTGTTTTGCTTTTGTGCTTTAGTTGTTGAGGGGTTGGAGATTGAGCAGAGTCTGTTGGGCTTATCTCCTTCGTTAGCTTTGAGAGAACAGAGAGATGAGAGGAGTTCTTGTGCTCTTGATGTGAGGAGATGATTGTAATCCCTGTGTAATCATTCATCGTTCTTCCTCTTGATCAATACAAGAATGATTTTGTTGGCTATTTTTTATCTCTTGATGCTCTGTGATGATTTTCATTTTTGTTCTCCTCCTCTGTTCTTCACTGCTTGACATGGGTCTATGATGATTTGGAGATTTGTGTGAATGGTTCTTGAAAGCTCAGTGGTGGGAAAAGATTCATGGATATATGACCAATCCATCTCCTAGAGCTTTTGGTAGATTAAAATACTCCTGAGAAATCGGCATCCCTCGTCAAATCTCTCTCTCTCTGTTCAAGTTTTCTAGGGTATGGATACAGAGCCCTCTTGGATCCTTTGATTTCCCTCATTAAGAGGCTTGAGATTTGGGTTTTCATGTCCTAAGATTATTGCTAACTTGATTGCAAAATCTCATGTGCAAAGGACTTGAGAATCTTGAGTAATTTGGTTTTTAAGTCGTATCATGCAAAACTTTCAGTTTTTGTCAAAAATCTTGATTCATTGCTTTACTGTTGAAATCCCTGGATTCCAAAGCTCTCAATGGTATTTAGTTTGTATTCTTAACCTTCTGGGTGGTGGAGAATAGAAATAAATCTCAAAAATCTTTGTTTTCAAAAGACTTTGGTATTTTCAGCCTTGGTCTTGGGCTGTTCATGCTCTGGTTCAGAGCTAACCGGTCTGACCGGTTGGTGGCTTGCGGTCTGACCGCCCGTATCAAGGAGGTCCGACCGGCATGAGGGGAGCGGTCAGACCGGCGGCATACATGCAGTCTGACCGCCCCATGCATTGCGGTCAGACCGCCCGTGCTGTTGAGCTCTGATTTGAGTTTCGTTTCTTTGCTTCTTTAGTTGTATTGCCTTCTTTTGTGCTTGACTAAGGTCTTTATGAGTATTGGATGCCCTTTTCATAGCTCTGTAGCTACCAGAGAGGAATTTTACTTGTGGATACTTTATGGGGGATAATTTTTATTAAGCAACATTCACCCCGTTCTGTTGATGAATTCGATCCAACAATTGGTATTAGAGCCAGCTAGCTCTTCTCAATAGATATTAACCGGTCTCTAGAGCCATGGCGATAGAAAAATACTCGACCAAGCCCCCGATCTTCGATGGGATCGACTATCCCTTCTGGAAGAGTCAGATCGAGACCTACATCCAGGCTCAGGGCTACGCCATTTGGCGGAAGGTCAAAGTCCGGTATGCTGTTCTTGCCAATGAGAACATCAATGCTTGAAACATGGCTGATGTTCAGGCGAATGCTAAGGCGAGGAACATCATAATCTAGGGCTTGAGCAGAAGTGAATTTGATCGCATCTCTCATCTGACGTCGGCCTTCGACATCTGGGAGACCCTCGATGCATACCATGAGGGCACCACCCAGATTAAGACGGTTCGACAGGACCAGTTCAAGCAAGATTACAACAAGTTTGAAATGCTCGCTGGTGAGTCCTTGCATGAGTGCTTCGCGCGTTTTCACAAGATTCTGAGCAACCTCCGAGCGGTCGGTCTCACATACCCCGACTCGGACAATGCTCGACAGATGCTATCTGCTCTAGATTTGCGTGTTTGGGAGATGAAGGTGACCATGATTAAAGACACGACCGACCTCTCGACCTTGACACTTGACGCGTTGTACTCACGCCTCAAGACTCACGAGATTGACATAGTCTCTCGTAGGTCGAAGTCGCAGTCGATGGTCTTAGTCACTGATCCCGGCTCTGCTTTTGGATCTTCCGACTTTTCTTCTGGATTCTCTCTTGCTGCTCTGTGTGAAATTTCCGATGATCAACTAGAGCAGCTTCCAGCAAACCAACTAGCTCTCTTAGCCAGAAAGTTTTCCCACGCATACAAGAGAGTGAGAGGTCGGAAGAGGAGTGGCCCGATCATTTGCTTTGAGTGTGGTGGCCCCAACCACATTCGGGCAAATTGCCCCAAGCTGGAGAAGGGCAAGAGCAACTACGGCGGCGTGAACAAGAACAACTACATTGACAAGAACCGCAACAAGAAGCCTCTAGTTCACGCTCAAGGCAAGAAGAAGTTTCGCAACCTTGGCAAAGTCAAGAAGCTCTTCCACCGCGTCCTCACCGCCTTCGACGACCTCGACCTCAGCGAGGCGGAGGGATGGAGCGACGACGACAGGACGGGTGATCAAGAACCCAAGGATGGCGACGACTTCTCTGGCATGTGCTTCATGGCCCTTGAGGGCGAGATCAGCGACAACAAGCTCTATTCCGACTCCGATGAGGTATACCCTTCCTACGACCAGCTTAATGATGCTTTTCTTAAGCTAGGAAAATTCCATGCTAGATCTAGAGCTAGGGTTAACGAGTTGAAGAAGGAAGTAGAGAGCTTGTCATGGGAGCATACTTCACTTAGATCTGCTCCCTCTCGTGACGAATGTGATACATGCTATGCCTTGCTTGGTGACATGGAGAAATTAAGGACCTCTCATGATAGTTTGTCCTCTGAGCTTGACTTGATTAAGGTGGCGAATGTTAGTCTTCTTGCTGAGCTAGAGATGAGTAGGGTGGCGCCTCTTTCATCTGTTGTTGAGACTACATCTTGCATCTCATGTGAGGATAAGGATAATGCGTTTAGAGGTCTTTATACCAAGTTGCTCGATCTGCCCGAGACTTGTGAAAGTTGTAATAATTTGAAGATGAAACTAAAACGGGTAGATCATAAAATTGCTGAATTACAAGCTTTTCTACTTGAGCCTATTACTTCATGTGTGAATTGTCCCAAGCTTACTGCTGAACTTGAATCTGTCTCCAAACAGTTTCAAGAATTAGTTGATGATAACAACAGATTGGCTCAATATGCTTCTAAGGACCCTGTTAGCTCACCATGCATTAATTGTAACAAACTAAAATCTAACTTGATTGCATTGGATGAAAAATGTATGAAGCTAACTAAGGACCTTCTAGAGAAGCCACCTTCTGCTTGTAATGTGTGTGCTGCTGTGGGGGAGAAGCCCAAGGGTAAGGAAGAGACGCCTAGCAACGTGAACCACTTGACTAGCAGTAGGACTGTCCCTTCTGAGTTGGCTATGCGTGCACAAGCCATTCACTCTTCTGCTACTGGTTCTTCTACTCCCCCTGTTCTTCTTGCACCTCTCTCTTTCGGGAGTGCCAGTACCTTATGAACACTCTCGAGAGATTTGTAGGCGGCAAGAAGAAGCTAAATCTTATTCTAGACCAATCTAAGATTTGCAAATTTAATCAAGGTCTAGGATATGATTTTTATGAGGACATGAGGAAGCATCCACCTGCTGTTGTTCGACCCATAGCAGCAGGTGTGATCGAGATTGAGCCCAGTACTGAGAAAGTTCAATTCAAGTTAGCGGGCTTTGTCCAAGGGATTTCTGACAGCAAGGTGATTCCACCTGTTGCTTCGGCCTCTCAGAAGGCGAAGCCTCATCATGCTACTTCTACCTCTCAGAAGGTGAAGTATCATTGCACCTTCTATCAGAAGGATGGACACTTGATCGAGCGATGCTTCAGGCGCGCCAAGATCACGCGTAGGGACCGTGTTGAGGCTCTTAGGCATATTCAGGGTCAGCCCCAGACCTTGAGTGCTCCTAAGACCAACATGAGGTCTAGGTTTACTTCTGATGATGGGTGTCACTCGCTCAAAGTCTGGCATGTCATATTTCTGTCTCCATTCTGCCTTTGTTGCTACCTTTGACCCCAAAGATGTTAGTCATGCTCTATCTAATGAGTCTTGGGTCAATGCCATGCATGAGGAGTTAGAGAATTTTGAGAGAAACAAGGTCTGGTTGCTTGTTGAGCCCCCTCGAGGTCACAATGTCATTGGGACTAAGTGATTGTTCAAGAACAAGCAGAGTGAGGATAGGGTGGTTATTTGAAACAAGGCTAGACTAGTAGCTCAGGGGTTCTCCCAGGTTCAGGGTCTAGACTTTGAGGAGACCTTTGCCCCTGTAGCTAGACTTGAGGCCATTAGAATCCTGCTTGCTTTTGCGGCTTCTAAGAGTTTCAAGCTTTACCAGATGGATGTCAAGAGTGCCTTCCTCAATGGCTTTATTGAGGAAGAAATCTATGTGAGACAGCCTCCAGGTTTCGAGAACCCCAAATACCCAAACCATGTCTACAAGCTCTCCAAAGCATTGTATGGACTTAAGCAGGCCCCTAGAGCTTGGTATGAGAGGCTTAAGTCCTATTTGTTAAGTCATGGTTTTGAGATGGGTAAGGTGGATAAGACCTTGTTCATTCGCCGGCATGGCTCTAACCTTCTGCTCATCCAGATTTATGTGGATGACATTATCTTTGGCGGCTCTTCCCATGCTCTCATTTCACAGTTCTCGGATGTCATGAGCACCGAGTTTGAGATGAGCATGATGGGCGAGTTGACCTTCTTCCTTGGCTTCTAGATCAAGCAGACTCGGGAGGGTACCTTCTTGCATCAAGGCAAGTACACTCATGACCTCCTGAGACGCTTTGACATGAGTGATGGTAAGCCTATGTCGACTCCCATGGCATCACAACTTCTCTTGACCCAGATGAGGATGGTGAGCTAGTTGATCAGAAGGAGTATCGCAGCATGATTGGCTCCCTCTTGTACCTCACTGCCTCGAGACCGGACATACACTTCTCCGTGTGTCTATGTGCTCGATTTCAGGCTTCTCCTCGCGTATCTCACCGCCAGGCGGTGAAGCGCATCCTTCGATACCTACTACCATTGACAATGGTATCTGGTACTCTTCCTCGTCCTGTCTTTCCTTGAGAGCCTACTCGGATGCAGACTTTGCTGGCTGTAGGATAGATAGAAAGAGCACTTCTGGCACCTGCCAATTTATTGGCACTTCTCTCATTTCCTGGTCTTCGAAGAAGCAGTCCGGAGTTGCACAGTCCACCACAGAGGGGAGCGGTCAGACCGGCGGCATACATGCGGTCTGACCGCCCCATGCATTGCGGTCAGACCGCCTGTGCTGTTGAGCTCTGATTTGAGTTTCGTTTCTTCTCTTCTTTAGTTGTATTGCCTTCTTTTGTGCTTGACTAAGGTCTTTATGAGTATTGGATGCCCTTTTCATAGCTCTGTAGCTACCGGATAGGAATTTTACTTGTGGATACTTTTTGGGGGATAATTTTTATTAAGCAACATTCACCCCCTCTGTTGCCGAATTCGATCCAACAGCGGTCGAGCTTGCACCGTTCTCCTTGACGTACGCCTCGCGAACGACAATAAAATCTCAAGTCCTTGCAGACTTCCTCGCAGAGTGGACTCCGCTGGCTCAACACGTGCAACAACCAGAGGTCCCGGTGTGGACACTCAACATCGATGGGGCTTACGGCGCTTCGGGCGCTGGGGTGGGCGTAGTGGTCACTACATCGGAGGGTCACTGCCTGCTGTACTCGGCATGCCTTGGATTTCCAGCCAACAACAACACGGTCGAGTACGAGGCACTGCTCTTCAGCCTCACGAAGCTTAAAGCTCTTGGCGCACGAAGAGTCCCTGTCCGTACCGACTCGTGTCTGGTAGCGGGCCATGTCAACAAATTCTACCAACCCAAAGAGCCCGAGCTGGCCAAATACCAGGCGGCGGTGAGAGCGAAGGAGCGCTACATCCTGGGCGTCATGGTCAAGGCCATCCCTCGTGCGAAAAATGAACAAGCCGACGTCCTCGCAATGGCTGCCAGCCAGCAGCTCCCCCTTCCCGAGTGAGCGTTCTACGAGGTCCTGCCTATGGTAACCATTGCGTAAGACAACCGCGATGCGGCTCTCATCCATCAAATTGCCCAGCAAGGCAATTGGCGGGAGCCCATCTACGGTTTCTTGCAAGGCATAGCCGAACCGGACGACCCCCTCGAGCTGCGACATCTACATCACCGTGCCAGATCCTTCCAGGTACTGGACGATGTCTTTTACAAGAGGGGAGTCTGTGCCCCACTTCTACGATGTCTCTCGTGCGACGAAGAAAAGCACCTCCACGTGGAGATTCACACGGGGCTCTGCGGCTCGCACATTGCACCGAGGTCCCTGGTCAACAAGGCATTCAAGCAAGGCTTCTACTGGCCAATTGCCATCGTCGATGCACAAGACCTCGTGCGTCGATGTCAAGGTTGCTAGTGGATGGGACGTGTCATCTGCAGACCTCCCACGAGCTTGCAGTCCATCCCACCGATGTGGCCGTTGGCACGGTGGGGCATCGACGTCGTTGGGCCACTTCTGCGGGCTCCAGGAGATACTTTGGTTCGTCGAGTCGCCTTGGAGTATTTTTCCAGGTGGCCCGAAGCCGTCGCTCTGGCTAGGGTAACCTCCGCGGCCATACAGTGCTTCCTATGGTAGAACATCATATGCCGCTTTGGAGTTCCCTGGGAGCTCACCGTGGACAACGGCCTGCAATTTTACTCCACTCCATTGAAGGCGTTCTGCGACAACATGGGCATCACGCTCTGATTTGCTTCGGTCGGGCACCCACAGTCCAATAGAACTGTCGAGCGAGTGAATGGCGCCACCTCTGCCGTCGGGCACCCACAGTCCAATGGAGTCATCGAGTGAGCGAATGGTGCCATCTCTACCGGAGTCAAAAAGTGCCTCGTCAGCCAACCGAAGGGCAGGTGGCCAAACGAGCTTCATAGCGTGCTCTGGTCCCTCCGAATAATGGTCACGCATCTGACAGGATTCACGCCAGAAGAAATCAAGGCCGGCTCAAGGAGGGTCCTAGTCCAAGCTCCAGTGGAAGAGTGCGAGCTATCCCTCGATCTTCTTGATGGGGATTGAGTGAGCGCCACCTAACACATCACGAAGTACACGCGCCAAGTGGCACGCGCGCACGACCGCACCGTATACTCATGCAAATTTCAGCCAGGAGACCTTGTCCTCAAAATGGCGCTTCATGCGGATACGGTCGTTATGCTAGAGTCCAAGTGGGAGGGCCCCTACATCGTCACTGTGGCTTTGCGATGTGGGGCATATCATTTCGCAACGCAGGAAGGGCAGACTCTTCGCCACACATGGAATGCAGACAAGCTGCGGTGATATTATGTACAAGGCCAAAGGAACGCCAACGGTATGGTTGGCACCCCAATCCTTGTAATCGCTCACCTGTGCAAACGGGACATCAATAAAACTAGTCTCATCCTGTATAAAGACGCGGGGAGGCAAGCCTCCACGTGCACTCTACGAAGTATAAATAAGATGCGCGGCCTCCGTGTGCATTCTACGGAGTATAAAGAAGACGCGCGGAGGCGAGCCTCCGTGTGCACTCTTCGGAAGTATAAACAAGACACGAGGAGGCGAGCCTCAGCGTGCACTCTTTGGAGTATAAACAAGACGCGCGGACTCCGCGTGCACTCTAAGGAGTACAAATAAGACGCGCGGAGGCGAGCCTCCGCGTGCACTCTTCGGTGTATAAATAAGACGCGCGGCCTCCGTGTGCACTCTACGGAGTATAAAGAAGACGCACGGAGGCGAGCCTCCGCGTGCATTCTTCGGAACTGTAAACAAGACGGGTGGAGGCGAGACTCAGCGTGCACTCTTCGGAGTATAAACAAGACGCGCAGACTCCGCGTGCCTCTAAGGAGTACAAATAAGACGTGTGGAGGCAAGCCTTCGTGTGCACTCTTCGGTGTATAAATAAGACGCGTGGCCTTGCGTGCACTCTACAGAGTATAAATAAGACGCGCGGCCTCCGCATGCACTCTACGGAGTATAAATAAGATGCGTGGCCTCTGCGTGCACTCTACGGAGTATAAATAAGACGCGCTGCCTCCGCATGCACTCTACGGAGTATAAATAAGACGCGCGGCCTCCGCGTGCACTCTTCGGAGTATAAATAAGATGCACGGACTCCGCGTGCACTCTACAGAGTATAAATAAGAAGCGCGGAGGTGAGCCTCCGCGTGCACTCTTCGGGGTATAAATAAGACGCGCGGCCTCCTCGTGCACTCTTTGGATTATAATAAGACATGCAGAGGTGAGCCTCCACGTGCACTCTTCGGAGTATAAATAAGACGCGCGGACTCCACGTGCACTCTACGGAGTATAAATAAGATGCGCGGAGGCGAGCCTCTGCATGCACTCTTCGGAGTATAAATAAGGCATGCGGACGCAAGGCTCTGCGTGCGCTCTACGAAGTATAAATAAGCGCATAATCGTTTGGCTAGTCACCAGCTCCGCTACCGCCACTTCGAATGGTAGGGGATGGAGTGCTCGAGCGTCTACTTCTGCTAGTCGCCAGCCCCGCTACTGCTACTTTGAATGGTAGGGGATGGAGCACTTGAGCGTCTACTTTGGCTAGTCGCCAGCTCCGCTGCCGCCACTTCGAATGGTAGGGGACGGAGCGCTTGAGTGTCTACTTCGGCTAGTCGCCAGCTCGACTACCATCACTTCGAAGAGTAGGGGACAAAGCGCTCGAGCGTCTACTTCAGCTAGTTGCCAGCTATGCTGCCGCCACTGCGAAGGGTAGGGGACAGAGCGCTCGAGCGTCTACTTTGGCTAGTCGCTTGGTCCGCTGCTGCCACTTCAAAGGGTAGGGGATGGAGCGCTCGAGCATCTACTTCGACTAGTCACCAGCTTCGCTGTCGCCACTTCGAAGGGTAGGGGACGGAGCACTCGAGCGTCTACTTCGACTAGTCACCAACTCCGCTGTCGCCACTTCAAAGGGTAGGGGACGGAGCGCTCGAGCGTCTACTTCGGCTAGGTGCCAGCTCCACTGCCACCACTTCGGAAGGTAGGGAACGGAGCGCTCGAGTGTTTACTTTGCCTAGACGCCAGGTCCGCTGCCGCCAATTCGAAAGGTGGGTGGCAGGGCGCGGCAGACATTCTTAAAAATCTAGGCCTATTCAGGCAGGCTTGTAGGCCCTTCGTTCCTATCCTAGCTCATGTGCATTGTGCACTGTGCACGAGGGGCAAGTGCGGTGGAGATTGCTTCGTACCCAAAATCCCCGCGTGTTTGTCGAAGATGAGGGCAATCACAAAGAACGGTGGTGACACGCATATGCCTCAACCCAGGGGTTCCATTCATGAAATAATGGTTACAAAGACATCCAGTGGTTACATTGGAGAAGAGCAACATTTACAAATGCCTTAGAGAAGTCGGGGTCTCTACTCACCCGGCTCTTCAAGCTTAACGTGCTCTCGTGCTGAAGTCCCTCCCTCCGACCTCCGGGTTCCCCAGAAGTGTAGCGAGTCCTTCGCCCACCCCCAATGCCGAAGGCGCCACCGGACCATGAGGTCCAAAACTAGTAGGCGGCTCCTGTCAAACACCTGCCCGTCGTAGAGTAATCCACATGATCAAAAGACTTGAGCAATTTCTTCATTTCATTGATAAAAGAAGGGGCACCGTTTTACAGGGTAAGGGGTACAAGATAACGCACGCCTACACCCCTACACCCTAAGACTCCGGCGTCACACCTGAGGGTCGACGCCGTGCTCCGAACCAGCAATGCCCTCCTCGTTGCGTCGTGGGACCTCATTGAGCCACGCCCCGAAGTCCCCTTTGTCGTGCAGAGTCAGGTGTAGTGCCACCTTCACCGCGACCTCACCTATGTAGTCCCAGATCCTTTGATGAAAGGCTCGGACGGTGCGGTGGAGGCATTCATGGCGTCGGACATTATCCCGGCTCCAGCTGGCATCTCCAGTCAGGGGTTCGCCAGTTCGCCCATGTGATGATATCCCCGGTGGTGGAGGAGCGCGAAGGCGATCCGCGACGTCACCACGGAGCAGTGGTTGCCAAAGGATCGAGCGTCGTTGAGGAAGCGGCCGGAAGCTTCTCCAATGCACCAGAGTGTCTGCAAGAGGTCCTCGGGGCTGAAGGTCCGCAGAGGCACGACCACAGACAAGTCTTCGAGAGTGGCTTCCAGGGCCTCCATCGCGTCCCATGCCTCTACCGAGGCGTCACCCAGAGCCTGGTCCTTCTCTGCAAGAGCCGCAGCCAGTCGGGCCTTCTCCTCCTCCAAAGCCACAATCTGCTGGAGGAAGCCGTCGTGCTCCTTGGCAGTAGCACGCTGGGCCCCCGCCGTGAGTGCCAGGGCATCCGCGATCGCCCTCTCGCCTTTCGTCTCCAAGAGACAAATGCGCTCGTCCTTCGTGGCATGGGCCTCTTCGGCCGTGCGAAGGCGGTCTTCCAGTGCCCCTCGCTCGCGGGCTCGTGCCGCTTGTAGAGAACGAGCCAGCACAAGGGTCTGTGTAAACTAACAATTAGTAAAATCCTAAAACAATGGTATAAATCACCAAAGGTAAGCACTTGCCCTCATCTCTGATGCTTCTAGCGTGCCCTCTAGGAGCCCCGAGCTGCACAACAGTAGCGCCCTTCGGTCCAATCCAGAGTCCGCACAGTCCATGGCCCCTTGAAACACCCACATCATCTCTGGCCAAGGGATAAAGTCAGAGATGGTTGGTCGCGGCACCTCCGCGCCAGCAATTTCGAGGGCAGTAGGTGTCAAGGTCTCATCTGCGGCAAGAAGGGCGGATATTTCGCAGCCATGTCCGCTAATTGAGCCTTGTTCAAACCCGGGTGATCGTGTCTCGGCTGACATCGTCGACGGGATCAGCAAGCAAATGGGGGAAAGCTTTGCGAAGTTGAGGGGGAGAGAGAGTTGCGCCTACCTTCGGCATGGACCGGCGAGGTCCGTCCCGCCTCGGATCGGACAGCGTGGGCGCCACCTACGCCTGGAGTAGTGGAGTCCTCTGCGGGTCGGACGGCCTTCGTGTCAGAGTCGGACTCCAACACGTCCTACCCCGACCGCCACCGCAAACATCTTCTTCAGCCCAACAGGCGAATTTGTCCGAGGACGCTTCGCTCTCGGGGACCGGGGCGAAGGTCCTTCGGCCTCCGCGGCTGACACGGGCGATGAGGCTTCACCCTCCTGGACGTCAGCATCGCGCCCCTTGTCCTTGCTGCTACCCAGGGACTCCTCGCCGGGTGCAGCGTGCTCTACCTATGCCTCCAGATCCAAGTTGGCGTACTCTGCCATACTGGACCCGGTGATGGTCACACCTCCGGCTCCAGTAGGAATCACCGGAGGTGCAACTGACGGGCTGGATACAGTGGTGGAAGACCGGGCCCTACGCCAGGGGGACGCCTCCCCCTTGCCGTCGCTGTCACGGTGGCAAGCCCGGCCCGATGTCGAAGTGATGCACTTCGGCACATGGATGCCCAGACCTTCGCACACCCGATTTATCTGCCCCTACTTCGCTGCGGCGTTCGCGGACTCGTGCAGGTCATGCTCCTTAGCCATGTACGGCCCAAGGAACACCACTACCACGCGCTCCGCATCTTCCAGCAGGAGTCTTGCAAGGAAAGCGGGGCAAGGTAAAAAACAAAAACAAAAAAAACACAGAGATTTCTATTGGACCGAAATGGCGACAGGGGGGTGAATGTCGCTTTATAAAAATTTCCCCCAAAGTACTCATGGAGCGACTCCTCTCCACTAGCTACAAAAACTATGAAGAGAAGGCGTCCTAGAACTCTTAACACCACAAAAGTATTCATTCGGAAGCTCTCCTTCAATAGCTAAAAAGCAAAGAAGAAGAAGCATTCATTCTTGCTGGACCTTAAACCACAGAGGAGAGGGCCCAACCCTAAAAACTGGAAAGAGACACCATAGACTGCATCAAAGCAAGGAGGGCTGGACTGAACCCTTTGCTATGGCCGGTCAGACCTCTCTGGGCCGGTCAGACCGCCATGGCCAGGCCGGTCTGACCGGTCCTCTACCGCCGGTCTGACCGCTGGGTAAAAGCCGGTCTGACCACTGGGTAAACGTCGGTTTGACCGCTGGGTAAACGCCGGTCTGACCGGTCTTCTGAATTTCAGGCAACCCAAGAGCAGTCCAGAAAACTGAATTTTGGGCAAACTCTTCAGACCTCCAAAAACTGACAAATTGAGGGTTTTGCTCCTAACCTTTCCACCTCAAAGCATCGCAACAATATTCTAAATAGCAAGGGAGGCTTGGAAAACTTAGGAAACCAACTAAAACTCAAGAAATTCATATTTGAGCCATAAACTGAAAAGCTATAGGCAGCAACACTAAAACTCAAATTCCCATCTAACCATTGATCCTCTGGCCACGAAACTTTGCAGATAGGTTAGCAATAGCTAATGGACTCTGCAAGCCAAGATTCAAGCCATCTCAAGGAGGGAATCAAGAAATACACAAAAACCCTAGAAGGCTTGGAGAGTGTTGGACCGAAATGGCGACAGAGCGGGGGTGAATGACGCACTCAAAAATTAAATTCGCTCCTCAAGAATCCACACTTATGCTTCTTCTCCAATAGCTATGGAAGCTATGAAGAAAAAGATAGGCACTACTGGAAGTCACAACAACAAGGCTAAACCAGATCCAAAAAAACAGTCAAGAAAAAAAATTTAGAGCAAGTCAGACTGCAAGCGGTAGTACCGCTGAGACGAGCGGTAGTTCCTCTTACCGGAGACGTTCCGACCGTCCGAACGTTTCATCGCTGCCAATTGGACTGGTCCGAACAAGGGCGATAGTACCGCTGAGCTGAGCGGTAGTACCTCTCCAGGAGCGGTAGAACTGCACGAAGAATTTCAGCAAAAAGGATTTTCAGAAAACTGAGAAATTCGCAAGGATTCTTGGATTCTTGGCTTGGGAAACTTTGAGGATACCTAGGGAACACTCTTAGAAGAATAAGCCAAGAGCCAAAACCAAGAATCCACCAGAAAATCAAAAGGATTTCAGATTCATGCCCAAAACCGAAAATATTCAGAGAGCTGCGCAAAAACTCAAATTCCCGTTTCATCTTTGATCATTGGGCTATGAAACTTTGAGGATAGGTTAGCAATAGCCTCTGGACCTCTCATGCCAGGTTTCACACCATCTCGTGATGGGAAAAGAAAATAGCACCAAACCCTAGAAAAGCAAAACATGAACAGGGGAGGCTCAAAAATGAAATCTGAAATTAGAGATGGGTTTTTGGGATTTTAACTGATCAAATGATCTTGAGGCACTATCCCAACATAGAGCAACCCATTTTGGCACTCCCGAGCAACAACCAACAAGAAACACAAAAGATCAAGAATCACCCAAAAAGAAGAACGAAGGAAGAACTGAGAGCACGGGAGAAAACTTCAGATTTCCATTCATTGAAGCAAAAGGATTACAGAGGAGTCCCGATATGCATGGACATTAGAACAAGGGTTGATTACATGGATTCACTACTCAATCCTCTCCTCTACCCATCTCAAGAACACTCAACCATACATGCTTGAGTAGAGGAATAAACACACAGGCACTCCAGAAACCATCGAAGGGGACACAGAGGGAACACAACTCTGCCTCCTCCCACAACTCACAACCACTAAAGCCTAAAGCCAAAGCAAACTCTAAAGAATATTTTGACTAAAGGAAACCCTAAAATCCCTTGAAGTGTTCAAGTGGGCATGCAGCCACCACCTCATATATATAGTCCTTGGCTAATGGGTCTTCGCCCCGTTACGCCCGCTAAGTCCAACGGAGCCCGCTCCCGCTTGTGCAGCCTTGCGAAATTCCCGATTCGCCCCTCCTGCACCTTCTAGGAAGCTTCCTGCGCTCCTTGTCGTCCACGACTCGCAACCACGTCGAATCTCCGCCGTCTTCGACACATCCGACCGTTCTGACCTCGACACCTCCCTGTGTCTAGTCTGGTCACCTCGTGTCTCACCACAGCTCCGCTTCAATATCCTGCAGTCACACAGACAAGAAACACATCAAATAGCACCGCTCGATACATGAAAATGTAAATACCATCATACTTACCACAGATGAAGTCCAAACCTGTCAAAATATTAGAATATTCAACCTAAACCCTTTGACTAGGACTGACCAAGTCCGACCGAGTCCATTGCACCACGCAACGACATGGTCCGAACCAACCAAACCAAACTCGACTAACAAAAACTAATGTCAATTACTCATCACTCACATGTGGTCACCTCCACATGGTCCATCAGAGAGTTTCAGAGAGGAGCTGAAGAAACTAAAATACTCAAGATTCACAAACCCTCTACACATGAGATTTTGCAATCAAGATAGTAATAATCTAAGAGCATCCCAGCAAGAATCTCAGGCCATTTCCTCAAGGGAATCAAGAACTTCATCAAAACCCTAGATGAGAAAATGAAGAAAAGAGAACTGGAAAAATGCAAATCCTTGATTCATTTACTTTGCTCTTGGGAGAGTTCGATCAAATGATCTTGGTGCATCATCCCAACCTAGAGCAACCCATTTTGTACCTCACAAGCAAGAAACAACAAGAAAACGAAAATCTCACAAATCCATCACAGAGAGTATCGAAGGAAAAGAAACAGACAAACAAGAACTAAATCAAACTCCATCTCATATTGATAACGAGGAAAGGAGATACATGATTGATACAGGAGGAATGATTACAAGACTCTCAATCCATCTCCAACCTCTCCCCAACACAAGAACACACCCACACTACATGCTTGCTTGGGAGGAACACATCGAAGAGGGACAAGCTTCACAACAGAACTCTGCCTCTCCTACCAACTAAAGCCTCACCAACTAAAGCTTAAAGCCAAAACAAACTCACAAAGCTCATTTTGGCTAAAGCAAACCCTAGACACCCTTGGAGTACATGACTGGACATGCAGCCACTCCCTCCTTTATATAGCCCTCGGCTAATGGGTCTCTAACCCGTTACGCCCGCCAAATCCAACGGAGCCTGCTCTCGCTTTTGCAGCCTTGCGAAATTACCATTTCGCCCCTCTTGCACCTTCCGGGAAGCTTCCGCGCTCCTTGTCGTCCAAGCCTCGCAACCACATCGAATCTCCGCAGTCTTCGACATATCCGACCGTTCTGACCTCGACACCGCCCGTGTCTAGTCCGGTCACCTCGTGCCTCGCCATGACTCCGCCTCGATGTCCTGCAGCCAACACAGATAAGAAACACATCAAATAGCACCGCTCGATACATGAAAGCATTAATGAACCATATTAAGCATAAAAGAGCCCAAACCTGTCGAATCATCAGAATATGCGTTCTAAGCACTTTGACCAAGTCCGACCGAAGCCGATTGCACCGCGCAACGACATGGTCCGAACCAACCAAATCAAACTCGACTTTCCTAAAACGATGTCAATTACTCATCACACACACGGGATGACCTCCACGTGGTCTCTCAATCTCCCCCTTGATGAGTATATTGACAAACCCCGAAAAAGCACAAAGTTGAGTTTGAAAAGCAAGAAAGAAGTCAAACATGGTCTAAAGGAAGGAAATGAAGCTAATGACCATGTCGACACAAGGAGCACAAGAAAGAGCAAGTTTTCCTCAAAGCTCCTAAAATGGCGTTTTCTTTTTCTACCACTATTCTCCCCCTTTTGGCAATAAACACATCAAGGAAGAGAACAAGTCATGGAAATGGATGAAATGGCTGAAGTTGATTATTCTAAGCATTTAGAGCCATGAGAATTATCCAAGATGACCAACAAGTATTACATCAAGCCATAACTCAGTAGAAAGCCATCTAGATCATGACAATATATATATAAGACAGCTAAAACAAATAGATGACAATCTCAAATTTAGTGCAAGTTGAGAGCATGTCAAGTCATCCATGATCAAAGTCTAGCTAGAGGTATCCAAGGATGATGCAAACCATGTCAATAAGCTAAGCGGAACCAAGAAGCTAGTATTGAGCCTAATTAGAGTGCTACAAGCTCAAGAGTGAAACATTTGTTTAAGTACTTGGTTCTTTTTGTAGATTAAGCTAATGAAGCACAAGTGACATATTTTCTTTTGAAATTCATGGTCGTTGCTAACCAAACTTTTGATTAATCATGTGCTAGATCTCAAGTCTTATGCGATCATGCCAAGCAAGAAGCTTAAGACAATGATCTTGGTCATCCAAAACTGTCCACTTCTTCCTCCTCTCTCTTCCCTCTCGTCGACAGCCCAACCCCACCTGTCAGCTTCTTCTTTCTTCTTGCCTTCTTCAACCTTCCACCGCCACCATTAATGCCCCGCCTGAGCTCTTGAATTTGGTTGTTTCTTCTCGTTAGCCCGAGCATTTGCTACAATTGAAAGCCTAATCACTCCCGCATTCAACGTCCACCATTTCCCCACTTTAAACCCCGGTTATCTCCCTCTTTACTCGTCTTTGCGCTGACCTTAACTTTGGTGTAACCGATAACTGTTCGTCGCCTCCACCTTCGCCGGACCCATTCGCACATCCCTGCCCCTCCACTGTCGGGACCCGGAGCAACAACTCCACATCCCTCTGTGCTGATCGCACTATCCCAGGAAAAGCTAGTGCACACAGATTGAACAGTGATACATATCATGCATGATAACCAAACTTTATTAAAAAGCAAAAGTACGGGCCTTATGGCCAAGTTTACAATATGGTGGCTTCAAGGCCAAACATGAAAATAAACAGCGGAAGGTAAATAAAAGGAGCAGCCCATCCTGCCTTCCCACAAGGCGAATTGACTGTAAGACGTGGCCTATTCGTCGCAATCCTCAACATAGTCGACGTCGTCGTCCTCTGGCAACAATGTTTATAGCAAGGTGAGTACATAAAGTACTCCACAAGTTACACCAGGAGATATAACAGATTTGATGCATGCATAAGGGATTACAAAGGAAGGCATAATAAGGTTCATTTGCATAAACAGCATTGTTGAAACAAATATAACAACATAAGTGCAAAAGCTGAATTTGATACAATATATATATATATATATAAAACAAGATTTAACAAAATAATAACGTTAGTGCAGGCAACAACCTAACACCAACCTATCCACAGGCATCCCACCCGGACCATCTTTCCAAAAGATTCACAAATTTCCATAAACCAAATTTTATGAACACCAAGTCTAATCCGTGAAAAAACCATACTAAGCATGTCCTTAACCGTGGACACGGCTATCCAGGATAGTTTGTTACTCTGCAGAGGTGTACAACTTTACCCACAAGACATGTCCCCCGTTTTGCCACCGGATTAACACACTTCCTTAGGTGTGCGGCCGAGGAGATCATGACAAAGCTGTTCCAATGTTCCATTACCAAATTAGCTACGCCGCCACTAAGGTTTCACCACAACATGAATCCACATGTTGGAGCCCCCTCTTGTGCCATGTGAGACTTCTCATGGCCTACGCCACGCTCACATTCAGCCTATAGCGAAACTAAAATGGAACTTCACAAATTACTTAGCCAGGTCTGTCCCATACCAGACTTGTGGTAGTACGGTGTGACTTTGTAATAGTATTTCACAGACCGGTCCTTAACTGACTCAGGCACCGACCACATACCCCTTGTGCCTGGCAATCAACATTGTCTCACTAAACAACAATGCATACCAGCAAGCACCCACCACTCTAACCATTAGCCTAAGTCTAAACCAAGTTTTCATATTTTGCTTGAAAATATTTCATAACCATTCTTGACCCACCAAAGTCAAGAACACAATCGAAAACTTTATCATTTTATGTGAAACAATTCTTCCCACCCGAATTATTCTAAGCATGGCTAAGCATTTCTATAAAATGTTCTAGCCAATACTAATGTACCGACTAGATTTTCATCTATGGTGACAAGGTATGTTCGTTCAAAATCAAGATTGGCCATATACAAAGGAATTTGGCATAACTAAAGTTCAAATCACAGTTGAACTAGTTTGAATAAAAGTACGCATGCATATTAATTTAAAAACAACATAAATAATTTAAATTACTGGGATCAACATGGTCAAAGGTGTAACTTGCCTTGCTCGAAGTCTTGCTGCGATTCGTCGAAGAAATACTCTCCGGATTCGTCGTAATCTATACGCAAGGAGCCAAAAGAAAATTCAAACAAAATTCAAATAAAATCCGAAAATTCAAAAAGAGTCCAGAAATGGTTAGTTTAGGATTTTAGAAAAATTTAGAAATTTGAACGAGTTAAATCGGAGTTAAAATGAAGAAGTTATGGCCTTCGGAAGTTCTTACGACCATGGCAAACGTGATCGGGCGGAGCTACGACCACAGCTAATGTGATCGGGCGGAGCTACGACCACAGCAAATGTGATCGGGCGGAGCTACGACCACGTAGTCGACTTACGACCACATGGAAGGTTTACGACTACGCAGGGAAATTACGACTACGGCCACAGACCAGTCTACGACTACGACTACACTGAGAACCTACGACTTCAACTACGCAGAGAACCTACGACTTCGACTACCAGAGAACTTACGACTTCGACTACACAGAGAACTTACGACTTCGACTACACAGAGAACTTACGACTTCGACTACACAGAGAACTTACGACTACACGGATCTACGACCACACGGAAGGGTGTTACCTTCGGAAACTGGTTGGCCGCGGGGTGGTCGGAGGGAATCAGGCAGAGTGGCTGGAGACGACGGATGGTCGTAGAGGTTCGGTTACGAGTGGAGACAGTCGGCGACGAGAAGAAGCGGCGGCGCTCGAGTCTTCGGCAACGACGGGCTCCGGTGGCGGCGTCGCTCGGCGGAGAGGGAAATGGTGGTCGCCAGTGCTTGGGGATCACGAAGGCGTCGTCGGCGAGGCGCGGAAGAGACTAGGGCGGCGCCAATTCCTCGCCGGAGCTCGCACGGCGGCGGACGAGGAAGCATGGGTCGGGGCCGATTCGGTTCAGGGCGGAGGGGGAAAATAGGTGGCGGCGCACGGGAAGGCGAAGGAGGGGATAACGGGCTCGGGAAGGAGCTTTATAGGGCGGGGACGGAGGTAATGGGCTCGCCGGAGTTAAGGACTTTAGAAACGGTCGCATAACGGCGAGAAGCTTTAAGCCGACAGAAAACGGACGGAGGTGGGGCGGTTACTAGCGCGCGGGCTTAAGGGTCAACAATGGCTTCAGTTGCCGGCCGAGGGAAGGAGTAACCGAAGCTTTTAAAGCTCGGGTGGGGTGTTAATGGAGGCCGGCCGGTTGGGGAAGAAGGGGAGAAGGAAACTCCTAAATTTCTTTTTAATTTCCAAAAGTAAATTCTCAAGAGTTAATCAAAACTTAGGGAAGGTTAAGAAAAATAAAATAAATATTTTAAATACATTTTCTTGCTTTAGATTTTGAAATAAACTCCAGATAAATCCAATTAAACTCCAGAAAATCAAATAAATTGCAAATAAAATTTTTGGGATGTTACAAACCTACCCCCCTTAAGGAAATCTCGCCCTCGAGATTTGCACTAGCTAGCAAAGAGGTGGGGATGGTTGGCTTTCAGATCTTCTTCTCGCTCCCAAGTTGCTTCGTCTTCGGTGTGATTGCTCCAT
Organism: Dendrocalamus latiflorus; assembly: GCA_017311315.1. Lineage (NCBI taxonomy): Eukaryota > Viridiplantae > Streptophyta > Magnoliopsida > Poales > Poaceae > Dendrocalamus > Dendrocalamus latiflorus. The sequence goes on from CM029655.1 coordinate 40,183,904, forward strand.
TGAACTCTACAGAATCTGATAGTCTTTCTTCTAGTCTGACGCTCGGCTGACTCAAGAATCTTGATCGGTTGCTCTTGATAGGTGAGATCCTCTTGAAGATCAAGGGCTTCTAGGTCTGCTGGTTCTGCGGGCACTCTGAGACATTTCTTCAGCTGAGAGACGTGAAAGACGTTGTGCACACCCGACATGCTTGGCGGCAAATCCAACTGGTATGCAACTTCTCCCTTGCGGCTTGAGATCTTGAATGGCCCAACAAATCTTGGTGCAAGCTTTCCCCTGGCTTGGAATCTTCTGACTCCTCTGAGCGGAGATACTCTGAGATACACATAGTCCCCAACTTCGAAAGTCAGGTCTCGACGACGATTATCGGCATAACTTTTCTGCCTGGATTGAGCTATCTTCAATCTGTCTTTGATCTTCCTCACTTTCTCTTCAGCATCTTGAAGTAGGGTTGGTCCCGCATCTTGGAATTCTCCAGACTGTTCCCAATGCAAGGGTGTTCTGCACTTCCTACCATACAGTGCTTCAAAAGGTGCCATCTGCAAACTTGCCTGATAACTGTTGTTGTAAGAGAACTCAGCATAGGGCAATGAGCGATCCCAACTATTTCCAAAATCCAGAGCACATGCTCTCAACATATCCTCTAGCACTTGATTTACTCGCTCTGTCTGGCCATCTGTTTGGGGATGATAAGCTATACTGAAATTAAGCTTACTTCCTAACTCTTCATGAAGTTTCTGCCAAAACTTGGATGTGAACTGACTACCTCTGTCCGATACTATCTTTTTCGGAACTCCATGCAAACACACAATTCTAGCCATGTAAATCTCAGCTAACTTACTTCTAGAGTAAGTAGTCTTGACTGGGATGAAATGGGCTACTTTGGTCAACCGGTCGATTACCACCCAGATTGAGTCATAGCCGGATTGAGTCCTAGGAAGTCCGGTTATGAAGTCCATTCCAATCTCTTCCCACTTCCAATCGGGTATTGGTAAGGGTTGCAAAAGTCCTGCAGGTTTCTGATGCTCTGCCTTGACTTTTTGACAGGTATCACATTCTTCTACAAACTCTGCAATTTCCCTTTTCATACTGACCCACCAGTTTCTTTCCCTAAGGTCCTGGTACATCTTGGTACGACCTGAATGAATTGAGTATGGAGTTTCATGGGCTTCTTGCAAAATCGTTTGCTTGATCTCTTGATTATTGGGCACACAAATACGGTTTTCAAACCAAACAGTTCCATTCTCATCTTCACTGAATCCTGGCGCTTTGCCTCTTCTCATATTTTTCTTGATTTCTTGAATATCTTCATCCACCTTTTGGGTTTCCATGATTTGATCAGGTAAAGTAGGTTGAATCTCTAGAGTTGAGAGAAAACTTTGATTCACTGGTTTTATACTTAGACGGGAGATTCCTTCCTGAAGTCGAATCTGATCTTCTTTTGACAACACACTGTTTGCATAAGTCCTTCTACTTAGCGCATCTGCCACAACATTTGCTTTGCCGGGATGATAATGAATTCCAATATTATAATCCTTGATCAACTCTAACCATCTGCGCTGCCTTAGGTTGAGTTCTGCTTGAGTGAAAATGTATTTCAAACTCTTGTGATCCGTGTATACTTCACAACGATTACCGATGAGGTAATGACGCCAGATCTTCAAAGCATGCACTACGGCTGCTAATTCCAAATCATGAGTAGGATAATTGCACTCATGTGGTCTTAGCTGGCGGAATGCATAGGCTACCACTCTGCCTTCTTGCATAAGAACACATCCTAAACCTTGACGAGAGGCGTCACAGAAAACTTCAAAATCCTTATGCACATCGGGTAGTATAAGCACTGGGGCTGAAACTAGCTTAATCTTGAGAGTCTGGAAACTCTGTTCACAGGCTTTCGTCCATTCAAACTTCTTTTCTTTCTTCAGAAGCTGAGTCATAGGCTTGGCTAACTCTGAGAATCCTGCTAAGAAGCGGCGATAGTAACCAGCAAGTCCAAGGAAACTTCTGACTTCTGTTACTGACTTGGGTGGCTGCCATTCCATTACGGCTTGCACCTTGGAGGGATCCACTGCAATTCCTTCAGCTGACACAATATGACCAAGAAAAGCAACCTCCTTTAGCCAAAATTCGCATTTACTGAATTTGGCATAAAGCTGATGCTCTCTAAGCTTTCCTAGGGTTATCCGAAGATGATTTTCATGCTCTTTTTCATCCTTGGAATAGATAAGAATGTCATCTATGAAGATTACAACAAACTTATCTAAATACTCCATGAATACACTATGCATCATGCTCATGAAGTAAGAAGGCGCATTTGTTAGTCCAAAGGACATGACAGTGAACTCATAATGTCCATAACGGGTAGAGAATGCAGTCTTAGGGATATCTTCCGCACGGATCTTCAACTAGTGATATCCTGATCTCAAATCTATCTTGGAGAAGACACTGGCTCCCTTCAGCTGATCGAACAGATCATCGATCCTGGGCAACGGGTACTTGTTCTTGATAGTAACCTCATTAAGCGCTCTGTAATCTACACACATTCTCATGCTTCCATCCTTTTTCTTGACGAACAAAACAGGTGCACCCCAAGGGGAAGAACTTGGACGAACGTACCCTTTATCCTCCAATTCTTGAATCTGTTTCTTCAACTCGGCTAGCTCATTAGCTGGCATACGGTAAGGTCTCTTGGAAATTGGGGCAGTGCCGGGGACTAGGTCAATCACAAACTCGATTTCCCTATCCGGTGGCATCCCTGGTAAATCCTCCGGAAATACATCTGGGTATTCCCGTACTATGGTTACTTCTTCTAGCACCTGAAGATGAGTGAGAACACATTCTCCTTTTGCAGGGGTTGCAGGGGAAAAGTTTACTTCTATCCCTTGATCATTGGTTAGGGTTATGGATCGGGTGGCACAATTGATCTGACCATTGTTCTTGGCTAACCAGTTCATGCCAAGGATTACATCCAATCCCTGAGATTCCAACACTATTAAGTCTGCCAGAAATAGAACTCCATTTATGATTAACTCTACTCTCGGACACAAGGTCCTTGTTCTCATTTCTGCTCCTGGGGGGAGAACTATCATGGGTGTATTAAGAGAAACCATACCTAACCCATTCTTAACCACAAAATCCAAGGAAATAAAAGAATGGGAAGCTCCGGAATCAAAAAGAACTGAAGCTGGTACTGAGTTTACAAGGAACATACCCAGTACGACGTCTGGTGCAGCCTGAGCTTCTTCTGCGGTGATGTGGTTCACACGTCCCTTAACATGGCTTTCTAGCTTCTTGAACTGCTGACCTTGATTCTGACCTCCCGAAGTATTAGCTGCAGCTTGAAGCTTCTTAGGGCAAGACTTGGCATAATGCCCCGTTTCCTTGCAATAGAAACAGGTCACTCCATCAGATGTAGTATTACTCTTCTGAGCTTGACCACCGGTAGGAGGAACAGAAGCTGCCTGATGCTTGGGGCGGTTGACTTGGAAAGTTGGCCGGTTAGCTGCTGGCCTGAAGCTGCTTGATTGAGGCTTGAAGTTGCTAGAGTGCGGCTTGAACTGCCCAACCTGAGGTGGGGTACTACGGGGCTTGGGAAAACCTCCAGGGTTAGCCTTTTGCGTGGCCATCCTTCTCTTTCGGTTTTCCATCTCTACAAACTTGCCCTCCTGGCGAATGGCTTTGCTAACCAACTGATGGAAGTCTGCATAGTCACTTGATATCAACTGGACAGAAATATTGTCATTCAGGCCCTCCAAAAATCTTTCTTGCTTGGCTTCATCGGTAGCCACATCTTCTGGTGCATAGCGCGCCAATGGATTGAACTTTTGCAGGTACTCATTCACTGTGCGGCTTCCTTGACGCAGAGCTCTGAATTCCTTCTTCTTCAGGGTAATGGTGCCAGTTGGAATATGAGCCTTGCGGAAACTCTGATCAAACTCATTCCATGAAATGGCTTGAGGGTTGGCATGAGAAGCAATCAGGGTATCCCACCACTCGGATGCAGGTCCATTTAGCTGGTGAGCGGCAAACAAGACCCTTTCTCGGTCAGTGCATTGCAGAATATCCAACTTCTTGCCAATCGCGCGAAGCCAATCATCAGCATCCATTGGCTCGGCACTACTTGAGAAGGTTGGAGGCCTTATCCTCAAAAATTCTGACATCCGGTTTTGAGGAGCTTGAGCTGGTGGCTGAGGAGCATGCTGAGCAGGGTTGTTGATAGCTTGAGCTAACAGTTGAATCAACTGATTTTGATTTGCCATCATTTGAGCCCAGTCGGGTCCAGCTGCTGGCGGAGGAGGAAGGATGGGGGTAGACTGACTTCCTTGCGCTCCGGTGTCGTTGGCATTGTCGTTGACATTTCTCCTTGTGTTCACCATCTGCCAGACTCTTCCAGATTTTAGAGGAAAGAGAGAGAGGACTAGGAGAAGGTCTATGTAACATTCCCACCACAAAACAAGAAACACAACAAAAACTCAAGGAGCAACCAACCAAAATTATTTTATTGAATATAACCTTGAGGCTGTTGACAAAGGAATAACAGCTCACAAGTATCGTTCTATAACTTTAAACTTAAGCTATGGTTTCTATGGGCTGGTGCTGCTACTAGTAGCAGGCTGGTTTTTAAGTTTCTTTGGGGGTGGTCCTGTAACAGAAGAACCCTCATCTTCTACACGATACTTGGCTAATTCTTCTTCTGCTTCGCGGAGTCGCTGCGCCATGAGACTCAACTCCTTCAAGGTATCTTGGTACACATAGTCCAAGGACTTGGTGTACTCCACCTGTTGAACGAGCCGAGGGTTACTCTCAAATTCTGTCGAGGAGAAGACGCTGCTGGAGCTGGCAGGGTACTTGCTGGGGAAGTATCGGAATGTGGTGCGCTGAAGCTCTTGGGCGTAGATGTCCCTCATCTGCCGAATTGCTTCACGAGCTGCATCTTGGATTCCGTTGAAGAAGGTGTCCCGGGGTAGAGGAGCATCAAAGGTGTGACATGCTTCTTCATCTCCCATGTTGGCGTAGATCAGCACTTCCACTCTCCAGCGTTCTCGATCTCCATAGGTTCCCAAATATCCTTGGTACACGGGGCGTGCCGTAACACCCAACTCTTGAAGAAGATCCCAAAGGCAGTCAGCTAGGTGTCCAGCTAGGATTCCATGGGTGACTGTGGTAGGACGTTCAGCCATCTACAATTTTGAAAAAGGAGAGGAGTTAGTCATCAATTATGCATATTTATTTTTAAAAGAATAGACAAGTGAAAGAATGAAGGAGATAAGAGGTAGAAGGATTTTCAAACTGTTCTTATTTTATATATATATATATATATATATATATAGAAAATAAATACTTAAGGTCATCCATTCTATTCTACCTACGGTCGCGTCTTAGGGTCAACATGCTCTGAAACCATCTCTGTCGGGACCCGGAGCAACAACTCCACATCCCTCTGTGTTGATCGCACTATCCCAGGAAAAGCTAGTGCACACAGATTGAACAGTGATACATATCATGCATGATAACCAAACTTTATTAAAAAGCAAAAGTACGGGCCTTATGGCCAAGTTTACAATATGGTGGCTTCAAGGCCAAACATGAAAATAAACAGCGGAAGGTAAATAAAAGGAGCAGCCCATCCTGCCTTCCCACAAGGCGAATTGACTGTAAGACGTGGCCTATTCGTCGCAATCCTCAACATAGTCGACGTCGTCGTCCTCTGGCAACAATGTTTATAGCAAGGTGAGTACATAAAGTACTCCACAAGTTACACCAGGAGATATAACAGATTTGATGCATGCATAAGGGATTACAAAGGAAGGCATAATAAGGTTCATTTGCATAAACAGCATTGTTGAAACAAATATAACAACATAAGTGCAAAAGCTGAATTTGATACAATATATATATATATAACAAGATTTAACAAAATAATAACGTTAGTGCAGGCAACAACCTAACACCAACCTATCCACAGGCATCCCACCCGGACCATCTTTCCAAAAGATTCACAAATTTCCATAAACCAAATTTTATGAACACCAAGTCTAATCCGTGAAAAAACCATACTAAGCATGTCCTTAACCGTGGACACGGCTATCCAGGATAGTTTGTTACTCTGCAGAGGTGTACAACTTTACCCACAAGACATGTCCCCCGTTTTGCCACCGGATTAACACACTTCCTTAGGTGTGCGGCCGAGGAGATCATGACAAAGCTGTTCCAATGTTCCATTACCAAATTAGCTACGCCGCCACTAAGGTTTCACCACAACATGAATCCACATGTTGGAGCCCCCTCTTGTGCCATGTGAGACTTCTCATGGCCTACGCCACGCTCACATTCAGCCTATAGCGAAACTAAAATGGAACTTCACAAATTACTTAGCCAGGTCTGTCCCATACCAGACTTGTGGTAGTACGGTGTGACTTTGTAATAGTATTTCACAGACCGGTCCTTAACTGACTCAGGCACCGACCACATACCCCTTGTGCCTGGCAATCAACATTGTCTCACTAAACAACAATGCATACCAGCAAGCACCCACCACTCTAACCATTAGCCTAAGTCTAAACCAAGTTTTCATATTTTGCTTGAAAATATTTCATAACCATTCTTGACCCACCAAAGTCAAGAACACAATCGAAAACTTTATCATTTTATGTGAAACAATTCTTCCCACCCGAATTATTCTAAGCATGGCTAAGCATTTCTATAAAATGTTCTAGCCAATACTAATGTACCGACTAGATTTTCATCTATGGTGACAAGGTATGTTCGTTCAAAATCAAGATTGGCCATATACAAAGGAATTTGGCATAACTAAAGTTCAAATCACAGTTGAACTAGTTTGAATAAAAGTACGCATGCATATTAATTTAAAAACAACATAAATAATTTAAATTACTGGGATCAACATGGTCAAAGGTGTAACTTGCCTTGCTCGAAGTCTTGCTGCGATTCGTCGAAGAAATACTCTCCGGATTCGTCGTAATCTATACGCAAGGAGCCAAAAGAAAATTCAAACAAAATTCAAATAAAATCCGAAAATTCAAAAAGAGTCCAGAAATGGTTAGTTTAGGATTTTAGAAAAATTTAGAAATTTGAACGAGTTAAATCGGAGTTAAAATGAAGAAGTTATGGCCTTCGGAAGTTCTTACGACCATGGCAAACGTGATCGGGCGGAGCTACGACCACAGCTAATGTGATCGGGCGGAGCTACGACCACAGCAAATGTGATCGGGCGGAGCTACGACCACGTAGTCGACTTACGACCACATGGAAGGTTTACGACTACGCAGGGAAATTACGACTACGGCCACAGACCAGTCTACGACTACGACTACACTGAGAACCTACGACTTCAACTACGCAGAGAACCTACGACTTCGACTACCAGAGAACTTACGACTTCGACTACACAGAGAACTTACGACTTCGACTACACAGAGAACTTACGACTTCGACTACACAGAGAACTTACGACTACACGGATCTACGACCACACGGAAGGGTGTTACCTTCGGAAACTGGTTGGCCGCGGGGTGGTCGGAGGGAATCAGGCAGAGTGGCTGGAGACGACGGATGGTCGTAGAGGTTCGGTTACGAGTGGAGACAGTCGGCGACGAGAAGAAGCGGCGGCGCTCGAGTCTTCGGCAACGACGGGCTCCGGTGGCGGCGTCGCTCGGCGGAGAGGGAAATGGTGGTCGCCAGTGCTTGGGGATCACGAAGGCGTCGTCGGCGAGGCGCGGAAGAGACTAGGGCGGCGCCAATTCCTCGCCGGAGCTCGCACGGCGGCGGACGAGGAAGCATGGGTCGGGGCCGATTCGGTTCAGGGCGGAGGGGGAAAATAGGTGGCGGCGCACGGGAAGGCGAAGGAGGGGATAACGGGCTCGGGAAGGAGCTTTATAGGGCGGGGACGGAGGTAATGGGCTCGCCGGAGTTAAGGACTTTAGAAACGGTCGCATAACGGCGAGAAGCTTTAAGCCGACAGAAAACGGACGGAGGTGGGGCGGTTACTAGCGCGCGGGCTTAAGGGTCAACAATGGCTTCAGTTGCCGGCCGAGGGAAGGAGTAACCGAAGCTTTTAAAGCTCGGGTGGGGTGTTAATGGAGGCCGGCCGGTTGGGGAAGAAGGGGAGAAGGAAACTCCTAAATTTCTTTTTAATTTCCAAAAGTAAATTCTCAAGAGTTAATCAAAACTTAGGGAAGGTTAAGAAAAATAAAATAAATATTTTAAATACATTTTCTTGCTTTAGATTTTGAAATAAACTCCAGATAAATCCAATTAAACTCCAGAAAATCAAATAAATTGCAAATAAAATTTTTGGGATATTACAAACCTACCACCCTTAAGGAAATCTCGCCCTCGAGATTTGCACTAGCTAGCAAAGAGGTGGGGATGGTTGGCTTTCAGATCTTCTTCTCGCTCCCAAGTTGCTTCGTCTTCGGTGTGATTGCTCCATTGAACTCTACAGAATCTGATAGACTTTCTTCTAGTCTGATGTCGGGACCCCGGATTTTCGAACCCGGACCCTCTGTGTATTACAGCACTAGTCCCAGATCAAAGCTAGTGCACACAGTCAAACAGAATGGAAAACATCACCATCGACGATTTATTACAATAAATAAGAGTACTGACCACCTGGTCTCATTATTACAAGGGAGGTTTAAGACCTCGCACAATCAAACACAGCGGAAGCAAATAAAACTCGAGGACGACCCATCAATTCGCCACAGGCAATTGACTGGGGAAACGCGACCTAGTCCTCCGGGAAGAATCCATCACAGCCACAAGCGAAGCAGTAGTCGTAGTCACCTTCTTGAGCTTCAACTTCCTCTGAGATGTTATTTTTAAGTGTAGCATGTGAGTACATAAAGTACTCCGCAAGTCTTGGGAAAAATGCATAGATGCAAGGCTTAACAAAGGAAGGCCATATGGTTCTTTTGCACAAAGCAATATTTGAAAATTCAATTACTACTAATTATTTTCGAAGGCATTATTTTAATGAAGTAAATGTTTTAACAGAATTAACTTTCTAGCGAAGGTTCCAACTACCAACACTAGCTAACCAATTACCATTGGTCAAATTTTAAACTGCGGGTTCCATCCACCCTCTCTGGCTCCATCCGCCAGGATTCCCTTCCGAGAGTTCCCTCCACCCTCGGAATACAAAACTTTTGATTTTAAAACCAAAACCAGAAATCTACCATGTGAATGCATTCCTTGCCCGCCCTTGACCGTGGGCACGGCTATTCGAATAGTTTTACACTCTGCAGAGGTTGTACAACTTTACCCACAAGAGATAAATTATCCTAAAAGTCAACACGCTTCCTTTGGCATGAGACCCAGATAAAATATCACAAAGCCTTTCACCTACTCCAGTATAGCCAGATACCACCCGCTGAGGTTTCACCGCAGAAGGGTTAAATCCGCCCAATCTGAAGCCCCCTCTTGCGCCATATGAGTACAGTAACCCTGTCCCTCACTATGAGTAACCAGTACGCCCTGGCACTCAATACACCACTGGTGATATCTAAACTACACCTTTATAGGTTAGTTAGCTAGGTCGTACCCATATAGACTTGTGGTTGTACGGTTAATGCTCAGTTTGGACAAACACAAGCGTCGGTCCTTAATTGACTAGGGTGGAACATACACTTATCAAGTTCTCGTGCTTACTGCACCAACCCAAACAGCCATCCACCCTAATCTAAACCAACTTTCACATTTTTATTTTATTTTAAAATCACAGTGACAACTCCAATTGCCACTTCACTTTCAAACACAAGGATTTAATAATAAATCATAATTTCCCATTTTCAAGATTTTCCAAAGTTATTAGATAGCATGACTAAGCATTATCCTACCATACTAACATCAACAAGTAATTATAATATTCTCATTAATGAGACAAAGGAAATTCTATGGTGACAAGGGTACATGACAATCAATTCCAATGGAGGGCATAACAAGGTTGGATTAACTACTACCTTAAGATTTGAATTATCATTTTATGTAAATAGCAATGCATAACATTTAAAATACTTTAAAACATTTCGAAAGCATAGGCTCAAGATGATCAAAGGAGACTTGCCTTCTTGCAGGGTTTCTGGGTCTTCTTGCTGCTGTGAAGAGGGATCGTCGACAACGTTGGAATCTACGCGAGGAAAGACGAAGCAACAAAACAAATAAATACAAAAGAAAATTCAAATAAAATCCAAAAATTCAACAGAGGCCATAATTGGATAGATTATGATTTTAGATGAATTTAGAAATTTGAATGGCTGGAATTGGAGTTAAAATGAGAAAGTTATGATCATTTGAAATTCTCAGCTTGAATAAATCCAGAAATTCGAAAATTTCTGACAGGTGGGGCCCACCGGGGTATTTAATTTTTAATCTTTTATTTTATTCCGAGAAACTGACAGATGGGACCCACTGACCAGTAGACCCTCTGCGGTCACTGACCTGTGGGACCCCTCTGCCAGTGACCTCATCTGCCTCGGTCACTGACAGGTGGGACCCACTGGGATCTGGACCCAATTGTCAGAGGCTGGCGCAGACAGATGGGACCCAGGCGGCAGTGGCCTGCACAGACGGCTGCCGCTGACGGTGGGACCCACTTGTCAGCGCGGAAAAATAAACGAAGAACTCAACCCAGCGCGCGGAGCCGAAGGCTCGAACGCGCACGGGGGAGTTGAAATCGCGCGCTGCTAACCAGAGGGGAGGGGGAGGCTTTGCCTACCCATATACGGCAATAAACTCTTTTGAGTTACCTGCCGGAGGGAGGTCGGGGAAGATGGTCGGAGGCGACGGCGCCGGCGGCGAGGATGGGCCGGAGAGGTTCAGGCGGTGCGTAGATTGTAGTCGGCGTGCGAAGGGGGTTCGGTTGGAGGAGTTGGTGAGGTCCGGGGATGAACGGAGACGGCCGGCGACGAGGAGGTGGCGGAGCTGGCTCGGGTCCTCCGGCGCGACGGCGCTCCGGCGGCGGGGAGAGGCAGCCGAGGTGACGGGGAGGTTCGCCTGGGCGTGAGGAAGCTCGGGGTGGCGGCGGCGGGCTCTGGTGATGACCGAGGCGGCGAGGAAAGCTCGCCGGAGTTGGGCGGAGCTCGAGGGGAGGAGTGGCACGGTGCTGGGGCGCTACGGGGCTCGGAAGCGAGAGCGGAGGGCCGAGGGAGGTGGTGCTGGAGGAGGCGAAGCCGAAGGGGGGTTTTTATAGGGCGGAGGAGGGGACACGGGCGCGGGATTGCTCGCCGGAGATCTTGGTGGCCGACGGGGAAAGTTTGGGGGAAAAAGGAAATAGGGGACCGGGAAGGGAAGGGAGGCGCGGGCGTTAGGGATCCGGTCGTGCGGGGAGCTCGGGGATTCCAAAACCGGGGAGAGGCAGGGAAGGAAGGGCCGGATCCGGCTCGGATGTGGTCGCCGGCGCAAAGAAGGAAAGCGGGGAGAGAAGAAAAGAAAGGGGGCGATTCCGCGGGGGAGACGGATCCGACAGGCGGGGCCGGGGTGGCAGCGAGAGCGGGACGCGTGCGGCTGACAGGCGGGGTCCGCGGGTCAGCGAGGCGAGAGAAAGGTGGGAGTGGGCGGCTGGATGGGCGAGTGCGGTGGCGTGGCGCGCATCCGGGCCGGCCACGCGTCGGGCGAAGAGATGGGGAAGGCGGGGCTGGCTGGGCCGGGCCCGCTGGCAGCGAGGGAGAGGGAGGTGCGGCCTGGATCAGGCCGAGCGGCGACGTGGGCGGTCCTGGGCCGTCCACGCGTCGGCTGGAGGGAGAGGGGAGATTTTTATTTTTCAGAATTTGATTTCTAATTTCAGAAAAGGCTAGAAAATTATTTAGGCCTCAGAAAAATATGAAAATACCTCCAAAAATTCCAGAAAAATTCACAGAAGCTCCTGGACATATTTTGGACTAAATAAAATTATTTCCAACTACTGTTGATATTTAATTTTCATATTTTGAATTACTTTTTAAGCTCTAAAAATAGTTTTTAAATTCCAGAAAATCCAGAAAGGCAAAATAAAAGCCAAGTAAAATCCAATTACCTTGAAATAATTAATTTGAATTTAGATTTTTCAAAAAGCCAAATTTTGGGATGTGACAAACCTACCCCCCTTAGAAAGAATCTCGACCCCGAGATTCGGATGGACTGGGAAAAAGGTCGGGGAACTCTTCTTTTAGATCCTCTTCACGCTCCCAAGTTGCTTCCGATTCTGAATGGTTGCTCCACTGCACTTTACAGAACTTGATAACCTTGCTGCGCGTACGGCGCTCTGCTTCCTCCAATACCTTGATTGGATACTCTGGATAGGTGAGGTCCTCCTTCACGTTTATTTCATCTAGAGGCATCTGCTCTTCTGGAACTCGGAGACACTTTCTTAGCTGAGACACATGGAAGACGTCATGCACCTTTGACAGTTGAGGGGGAAGCTCCAACTGGTAAGCCACTTCTCCTCGTTTTGCTACAACAGGGAAGGGTCCGATGAATCTAGGAGCAAGTTTTCCACTGACTCCAAAACGTCTCATCCCTTTGAGAGGTGACACCTTCAAATAAACATGATCCCCAGGTACGAATTCTAAGCTTCTACGACGATTGTCCGCATAGCTCTTCTGTCTGGTTTGTGCTGTTTTTAATCTGTCTTGGATTAGACGAACCTGTTCTTCTGCTTGCTTCAGCACATCTGGTCCAAACACTTGTCCTTCTCCTGTTTCCTTCCAATACAATGGAGTCCTACACTTTCTGCCGTATAGGGCTTCGAAGGGAGACATTTGCAAACTGGATTGATAACTATTGTTGTAGGAGAACTCTGCATAGGGCAAACTCTGATCCCAATTACTCTTGTTTGCCAGTACACAAGCTCTCAACATGTCTTCCAGGATTTGATTTACTCTTTCTGTTTGACCATCTGTCTGTGGATGATAAGCTGTACTGAAGTTTAAGTTTGTGCCCAACAGTTCATGTAGCTTTTGCCAAAACCTTGAGGTGAATTGGGTTCCTCGATCTGACACAATCTTCTTTGGGACTCCATGTAAACTCACAATCCTTGACATATACAATTCTGCGAGTTTATCCCCCGAGTATGTGGTCTTTACTGGGATGAAATGGGCGACTTTTGTCAGACGATCCACGATAACCCAGATTGAATCATGTCCAGATTTGGTTCTCGGTAACCCAGTTATAAAATCCATACCAATTTCTTCCCACTTCCACTCAGGGATCTGCAATGGTTGCAAAAGTCCAGCAGGTCTCTGGTGTTCAGCTTTAATCCGTTGGCATACATCACATAAAGCTACATACTCAGCAATCTCTCTTTTCATGCCTGCCCACCAATATCTTTCTCTAAGATCTTGGTACATCTTGGTACTTCCAGGATGAATTGAGTACCTGGTTTCATGAGCTTCCTTCATGATCAACTCTTTTATCTCCTTCTTTTCAGGCACCACAATTCTTTTTCCATACCAAATGGTACCTTGTTCATCCTCGGAAAATTCTAATGCTTTCCCTTTCTTCATATTATCCTTGATCTCTTGGGCATACTTGTCCTCCTTTTGAGCTGCTCTGATTTGATCCTCTAAGGTTGGTTGAATCTCCAGAGTAGCGAGAAATCCTTTTCCCACTACTTCTAGATTAAGCTGCCGAAATTCTTCTTGAAGTGCAGGCATACTGTCCTTAATCCACAACTTGGTGCAATAACTCTTTCGGCTCAAGGCATCAGCTACCACATTAGCCTTTCCGGGATGATAATGTATTCCAATATCATAATCCTTTATTAACTCAAGCCATCTCCTTTGCCTCATATTGAGATCGGGTTGAGTAAATGTCACATCCCAAAATTTGGCTTTTTGAAAAAATCTAAATTCAAATTAATTATTTCAAGGTAATTGGATTTTACTTGGCTTTTATTTTGCCTTTCTGGATTTTCTGGAATTTAAAAACTATTTTTAGAGCTTAAAAAGTAATTCAAAATATGAAAATTAAATATCAACAGTAGTTGGAAATAATTTTATTTAGTCCAAAATATGTCCAGGAGCTTCTGTGAATTTTTCTGGAATTTTTGGAGGTATTTTCATATTTTTCTGAGGCCTAAATAATTTTCTAGCCTTTTCTGAAATTAGAAATCAAATTCTGAAAAATAAAAATCTCCCCTCTCCCTCCAGCCGACGCGTGGACGGCCCAGGACCGCCCACGTCGCCGCTCGGCCTGATCCAGGCCGCACCTCCCTCTCCCTCGCTGCCAGCGGGCCCGGCCCAGCCAGCCCCGCCTTCCCCATCTCTTCGCCCGACGCGTGGCCGGCCCGGATGCGCGCCACGCCACCGCACTCGCCCATCCAGCCGCCCACTCCCACCTTTCTCTCGCCTCGCTGACCCGCGGACCCCGCCTGTCAGCCGCACGCGTCCCGCTCTCGCTGCCACCCCGGCCCCGCCTGTCGGATCCGTCTCCCCCGCGGAATCGCCCCCTTTCTTTTCTTCTCTCCCCGCTTTCCTTCTTTGCGCCGGCGACCACATCCGAGCCGGATCCGGCCCTTCCTTCCCTGCCTCTCCCCGGTTTTGGAATCCCCGAGCTCCCCGCACGACCGGATCCCTAACGCCCGCGCCTCCCTTCCCTTCCCGGTCCCCTATTTCCTTTTTCCCCCAAACTTTCCCCGTCGGCCACCAAGATCTCCGGCGAGCAATCCCGCGCCCGTGTCCCCTCCTCCGCCCTATAAAAACCCCCCTTCGGCTTCGCCTCCTCCAGCACCACCTCCCTCGGCCCTCCGCTCTCGCTTCCGAGCCCCGTAGCGCCCCAGCACCGTGCCACTCCTCCCCTCGAGCTCCGCCCAACTCCGGCGAGCTTTCCTCGCCGCCTCGGTCATCACCAGAGCCCGCCGCCGCCACCCCGAGCTTCCTCACGCCCAGGCGAACCTCCCCGTCACCTCGGCTGCCTCTCCCCGCCGCCGGAGCGCCGTCGCGCCGGAGGACCCGAGCCAGCTCCGCCACCTCCTCGTCGCCGGCCGTCTCCGTTCATCCCCGGACCTCACCAACTCCTCCAACCGAACCCCCTTCGCACGCCGACTACAATCTACGCACCGCCTGAACCTCTCCGGCCCATCCTCGCCGCCGGCGCCGTCGCCTCCGACCATCTTCCCCGACCTCCCTCCGGCAGGTAACTCAAAAGAGTTTATTGCCGTATATGGGTAGGCAAAGCCTCCCCCTCCCCTCTGGTTAGCAGCGCGCGATTTCAACTCCCCCGTGCGCGTTCGAGCCTTCGGCTCCGCGCGCTGGGTTGAGTTCTTCGTTTATTTTTCCGCGCTGACAAGTGGGTCCCACCGTCAGCGGCAGCCGTCTGTGCAGGCCACTGCCGCCTGGGTCCCATCTGTCTGCGCCAGCCTCTGACAATTGGGTCCAGATCCCAGTGGGTCCCACCTGTCAGTGACCGAGGCAGATGAGGTCACTGGCAGAGGGGTCCCACAGGTCAGTGACCGCAGAGGGTCTACTGGTCAGTGGGTCCCATCTGTCAGTTTCTCGGAATAAAATAAAAGATTAAAAATTAAATACCCCGGTGGGCCCCACCTGTCAGAAATTTTCGAATTTCTGGATTTATTCAAGCTGAGAATTTCAAATGATCATAACTTTCTCATTTTAACTCCAATTCCAGCCATTCAAATTTCTAAATTCATCTAAAATCATAATCTATCCAATTATGGCCTCTGTTGAATTTTTGGATTTTATTTGAATTTTCTTTTGTATTTATTTGTTTTGTTGCTTCGTCTTTCCTCGCGTAGATTCCAACGTTGTCGACGATCCCTCTTCACAGCAGCAAGAAGACCCAGAAACCCTGCAAGAAGGCAAGTCTCCTTTGATCATCTTGAGCCTATGCTTTCGAAATGTTTTAAAGTATTTTAAATGTTATGCATTGCTATTTACATAAAATGATAATTCAAATCTTAAGGTAGTAGTTAATCCAACCTTGTTATGCCCTCCATTGGAATTGATTGTCATGTACCCTTGTCACCATAGAATTTCCTTTGTCTCATTAATGAGAATATTATAATTACTTGTTGATGTTAGTATGGTAGGATAATGCTTAGTCATGCTATCTAATAACTTTGGAAAATCTTGAAAATGGGAAATTATGATTTATTATTAAATCCTTGTGTTTGAAAGTGAAGTGGCAATTGGAGTTGTCACTGTGATTTTAAAATAAAATAAAAATGTGAAAGTTGGTTTAGATTAGGGTGGATGGCTGTTTGGGTTGGTGCAGTAAGCACGAGAACTTGATAAGTGTATGTTCCACCCTAGTCAATTAAGGACCGACGCTTGTGTTTGTCCAAACTGAGCATTAACCGTACAACCACAAGTCTATATGGGTACGACCTAGCTAACTAACCTATAAAGGTGTAGTTTAGATATCACCAGTGGTGTATTGAGTGCCAGGGCGTACTGGTTACTCATAGTGAGGGACAGGGTTACTGTACTCATATGGCGCAAGAGGGGGCTTCAGATTGGGCGGATTTAACCCTTCTGCGGTGAAACCTCAGCGGGTGGTATCTGGCTATACTGGAGTAGGTGAAAGGCTTTGTGATATTTTATCTGGGTCTCATGCCAAAGGAAGCGTGTTGACTTTTAGGATAATTTATCTCTTGTGGGTAAAGTTGTACAACCTCTGCAGAGTGTAAAACTATTCGAATAGCCGTGCCCACGGTCAAGGGCGGGCAAGGAATGCATTCACATGGTAGATTTCTGGTTTTGGTTTTAAAATCAAAAGTTTTGTATTCCGAGGGTGGAGGGAACTCTCGGAAGGGAATCCTGGCGGATGGAGCCAGAGAGGGTGGATGGAACCCGCAGTTTAAAATTTGACCAATGGTAATTGGTTAGCTAGTGTTGGTAGTTGGAACCTTCGCTAGAAAGTTAATTCTGTTAAAACATTTACTTCATTAAAATAATGCCTTCGAAAATAATTAGTAGTAATTGAATTTTCAAATATTGCTTTGTGCAAAAGAACCATATGGCCTTCCTTTGTTAAGCCTTGCATCTATGCATTTTTCCCAAGACTTGCGGAGTACTTTATGTACTCACATGCTACACTTAAAAATAACATCTCAGAGGAAGTTGAAGCTCAAGAAGGTGACTACGACTACTGCTTCGCTTGTGGCTGTGATGGATTCTTCCCGGAGGACTAGGTCGCGTTTCCCCAGTCAATTGCCTGTGGCGAATTGATGGGTCGTCCTCGAGTTTTATTTGCTTCCGCTGTGTTTGATTGTGCGAGGTCTTAAACCTCCCTTGTAATAATGAGACCAGGTGGTCAGTACTCTTATTTATTGTAATAAATCGTCGATGGTGATGTTTTCCATTCTGTTTGACTGTGTGCACTAGCTTTGATCTGGGACTAGTGCTGTAATACACAGAGGGTCCGGGTTCGAAAATCCGGGGTCCCGACAGAGATGGTATCAGAGCCAATTTGACTGTAGGACGTGACCTAGGTTA